>PVIU01006817.1:0-97641 GCA_004026605.1 Ondatra zibethicus
AATTATGTTTAGGTATGTTCCTTGTATCCCTGCTCTCTCCAAGACTTTTATCATGAAGGGATGTTGTATTTTGTCAAACGCTTTTTCGGCATCCAATGAGATGATCATGTGGTTTTTATTTTTTAGCTTGTTTATATGATGGATTACGTTGACAGATTTTCGTATGTTGAACCATCCCTGCATCTGTGGGATGAAGCCGCAAAGTCTTGAAAATTAAGATGCAACTTAGAACAGCACCCAAAGCTCAGTGCTATTTAGGCAATTAAGAATACCCAAGCCATCTAGAGAGAAAAAACTTTAAGATTCTTTTTTGTTTGTTTTGTTTTTCAAGACAGGGTTTCTCTGTATAGCCCTGGGTGTCCTGGAACTTGTTCTATATGCCAGGCTAGCCTCAAACTCACAGAGATCAAAGAGATCTTCCTGCCTCTGCCTCTCAAGTGCTGGGATTAAAGGCATGCACAACCACCACCCGGCGTTTTAGTTTTTTTTCTTTAAGCTTCTTTTATGATCACAAATATTTCAACAGGTGGGAAGTATTTCATACTCTTTGCAATGACTTACTCTTCAAATTAATTTATAGAAATTTAATGTGCTATAATCAGAATTTTACTTGACATTATTTTTAAGAACGCTAAAACTTTTATGCTAAAATTTAAATTTTACATTGAAGAATAAGGAACCAAGATCATGGAATCAATTTTGAACAGACAAGTAAAAAGGCAGCCAGGTGTCCAGGTGCTGTGGCTTCTATGGTCACTGCCCCAGCATTTGGCGGGTGGGGGATGGGGAGCAGGGTCTGAGTTTCAAGACCAGGCTGGGCCATAATAAATTCAAGGCCATCCTGGGCTATACCTTGTCTCAACAAAGTTAAACAAAAAAAATAAAAAAGACAACACTAACGGTTTACTTTTATATATCACGCATATGTGTATGTCTATGTGTGGGTTGTAAGTCTAAGTGTGGAAGCCCACGGGACCAGAGATGATAGATCCTCTGGAGCTGAAGTTTCAGGGTTGTAAACCACCTGATATAGGTGCTGGGAACCAAACTTGGGTCCTCTGGAAAAGCAGTAAGAGCTCTTACTACAGAGCTATCTCTCCAGTTCCAACTCTGCTGTCTTTTAAGAGATGGGACAAGACTAGGGTATAGCCCAGTGGATACAGTTCAGTGTCTAGAATATCTGAAGTCCTGATTTCAACATCCAACACACACACACACACACACATACACACACACACACACACTGAGAGAGAGAGCAATTTAAAATTACTACAGTCAGGTGATGGTAGTGAATGTCTTTAATCCCACCACTTGGGAGGCAGAGGCAGGTGGATCTCTGAGTTCCAGACCAGCCTGGTTTACATGGTGAGTTCCCGGACAACCAGGGATACATAGAGAGACTCTGTTTCAAAATAATTAAATTAAAATGAAAGTATTAGTGATTCAGGTGTCTATAATAAAAAATAAAAGTACTACTGAGTGTGTCATATTGTGCCCAACATGGTAGCAAACAACTGTAATCCTAGCACTCAGGAGGCAGAGACACAGGAGTCTTAATTCAAGGGCAGTCTAGGCCATTAGCAAGACTATCTCAAAAGACAAAAAGAGGGGAAAGGGGTACCAAAGAAGAGAGAAAAGAGGACAAGCAGATGTGGGAGAAAATGGGGACAAATGTGCTACAGTGGCAGGTGTGATGGCACATACCTAGAATCCCATGTTTATACACCTGCAATCCCAGTACTCCTAAAGCTGATGCAGGAGGATTGGAAGTTCCCTGGTGGCATAAACTGTAATCTCAGGAGATGGAGTCAGGCATACCAGAAGTTCAAGACTATCACAGGCTACATAGCAAGTTCAAAACCAGTCTAGGTTACATGAGACCCTGCCTCAAATAAAAGGAACGCCAAGATCTTCAAACAACATGAATGAAGAAAAGGAAAATCCCCTCCTAGAAGAGGAAATCCATGAAGCTAACCATATTATGACTACGATGTCACTGTGATGACTACAATGTCACTGTGATGACTACGATATCACTGTGATGACCACACTGTCACTGTGATGAAGACTATGATGTCACTGTGATGACTGCACTATCACTGTATCCTCACCAAACAGTTCTACAGCAAGCTCCAACCTGGAACAGACCCAGATTTCCCAGTTTCAAAACCATTTACTTCCTTCTTAGTCAAGTGAAATGCAAGGTATCAGAAAGCCAGATAAAGCTGAGAGCTCATAACCACATAGGATTAAG
This sequence comes from Ondatra zibethicus, assembly GCA_004026605.1. Taxonomy (NCBI): domain Eukaryota; kingdom Metazoa; phylum Chordata; class Mammalia; order Rodentia; family Cricetidae; genus Ondatra; species Ondatra zibethicus. Next base: position 2,255 of record PVIU01006817.1, read on the forward strand.
AGCCTGTAAGTCCATATAGGCCACTTGCGTGGCTAGTTGGAGTTAGTGTCACCATTCTAGAAAGCAATAGGCAGTATTGCGCTCACTCACACACACATACAGAGAGACAGACAGACAGACACCTCTGCAGAGACATTCACTGCCATGTGTGTGAAGTTGTGGGTGCAAGTGGTCATCTAACTATCCATCATTAGCAGTGCTTGGGTAAAATGTAGAGAGAAGCATCATAGGCATCCCACATAGAAACACATGCTGTCCTGGAAATAGGTTTAAAACAGTGCTAAGTGAAACGAAAGTGAATGGAATGACTTCTGTCACCTGTACCATGTGACTGCATTAAAATAATTGTGCACAAGAAGATACACAATGTGCACAGATGTACAAATGAAAGTGCACATTTAATGCAACTGTTGACTTAGTAGGAAAGGAACTGGGAGTTGAGCACTAAGAAAAGGCAGAATAAACAAGAAATTGTAGGACCTGGAGAGATGGTTCAGTGATTTAAGTGCACTGGCTACTCTTCCAAAGAACCCGGGTTCAATTCCCAGCACCCACATTGCAGCTCAAAACTGTCTGTAACTCCAGTTCCAGGGGATCCTACAACCTCATAGACAAAATACCAATGCATATAGAAAATAAAATAAAAAGTTAAATGTTAGTTTAAAAATATGAATGCTTGGAAGAGACTGATGTAGAGGCAAATAAGAGGATCCTGAGATGATTAACTCAGCCCTCTGTACACGGATCAAAAATAAAAACAGACCATGAAAGCAGAAAGCAGGGTTAAAATTAAGGCAGTCAGTCCAGGATCCTTCCCTCCCTGAAGCAGGATAAACATATGGGAACCCAGAGAAAAAGAAGAAGAATGGGGGAGGGGGCAGGACCGCCCCTCCAGGCCAGGTCCTGCCTTAGAGAGCAGTTTATCACCTCACACCTCAGCTAGCTCTCGTCACAGTGCAGCACACCCCTAACCTGCGTTCCTCATCCATTTCTGGGCTTTTCTGTAATTTGTATCTGGAAAGCTCTGAGCGAGTAAGGGTGACACACCAGGAAGATCATAGGAGAGTCACTGAGATTGACCCCCCTCCATCCTTCCCTGACCTTCCTGGGCTGGTAGGAACCAGTATTGATGGCCTTGGAGAGATCAAGTGACAGAGAGATGGAAAATGGCCATGATCTAGAGCACAGAGTAGAACCCAGGGTTCCTGGTCCCTTTGCCAGCTCCGACTGTCACTTCAGGAAGGACCCGAGGGTAGAATCTATGAGAAGCCCTAGCAGTGACAATGACCCGGGTGGGGCCTCATTGCCCACGCACCCCTGCCTGGGCCAACACCATACCTCTCCCTGTTCTTTACCCAGCCAATTCATAAATGTTTCTTTAGTTCCTCTGAGGCACATTTCAAAGGCCAAGATTGTACTTCTTACTTTGCTCTCTCTAGACAAGTTCATAGTATCTTTGTCTAGTCAATCTCTCCCAGACCCCCAGCCTCCCTCATATCCCAATCCAGGAAGAACCCTGAACCTGGGCTGGGGCCCAGACTAGTGTGAAGTGGGTGAAACACTACAGTTGAACTCGACTCTCTTGCTTCATCCTAATCCTAGCCCAAATAGGCCATTAGTTAAAATTTGTATATTTTATCATTGAGCACTCATTTTTTTTGTTTTAATATTGCACTAATTGCTTTCTGCCCCTCATTTGACTCTGTTCTCAATCCTTCTCTGCACACACACACTTTCCTGCAGGCCAAGGACTTTTTGTTTGCTTTTTTAATCTGTGTGTGTACATGCTCATATATGTGAGTGGAAGCAGGTATGTGCCAAGAACACATATGGAGGAAAGAGGACAAGTCTGGGTGTCAGTCTTCCGTTTTGTTTGAGGTGGAGTCCCTTGTTCAACACTATTGCCAGGCCGGCGGGCCCACAAGCTCCCAAGGGTTTCCTGCCTCCATCTCCCAACTTCCTATAGCAACACTGTGATTTCAGATGTGGGCTTCTGCCTCTGGATTTTTACAGATGTTCTGGGGATTCAACTCAGGTTATCACACTTTCGTGGCAAGAAATTTACCTATTGAGCCATCTCTGCAGTTCTCAAGGACTTTTGCAATCTGAGCCCTAACAAGGTCTCCAGGACTGGCTCGCTGCCCCAACCTCCAATCCCTTGTGCAAACTCTATCATAATCTTCAGCTGTAGAAACTTAACAATACAGAGCTGCAGAGAGAGCACAGCACCTGCGCGCACAGATTGCTTATCTAGAGGACCAGGGTTTCATTCCCAACTCATTAACTGCCTGTAATTCTAGTTTGGGGATCTGACACCCTCTTCTGGCTTCCACAGGCACTTCATGTACATGGTGCATGGACATAGATGCAGACAAATACACATAAAATAAAATTTAAAGGTAGGGGAGAAAAACAGGACAGAAATTTATTATTTAACTTTTTTAAAGAGAAAGAAATTTGATGATCTGTTTTTTCTAGGCAAAAGCAACAGTAATAGAAAGTCCTTCAGGCAGGAAAGTGTTTGGGGCACCTGATAATAAATGTGGTGGAACAGAGAACAGGTGTGAGAAGGCAGTCAGAAGGAAGCCGAGGCAGCTCACAGGCCATGCAGGTCACAATGGAAAAGATGGATGTCAGAGCGTCAGAGGACATGACTTAGCTCACATATCAAAAAGAGCCTTGTTGAAAACAAAGCACAGACCAATCTGAATAAGAAGCAAGAAGTGTGGAGGCAATAACTCAGGATGACACGGGCAAAGGCCACAGTGGCCACACTCTGATGATGTTCCAGGAAGAGATCATGGGTTTCCTAATGGGATGTGAGAGAAAGAAGGAAGGCAAAATGACTGCCCCAAGATTTTTGTCCTGAGTTTCTGGGAGGCCCCAGTTGTCATCTACAGAGAGAGACAATGCTGCAGATAGCACAAGTTTGGGGGTTGAGATGAGTCATGTCAGAGATGATTCTAGACATCCAAATGGAGCCGGCTGGCAGGAACAATGACAATGCTAACAGTAATCACAGCCGCACATAGAACGAGCTCTGAGTTGGGGTGCAGTTCAGTAGTGGAGTGCTTGCCTAGCATGAGTAAAGCCCTGAGCTTCATCCCTACCACCACCACAATAATAATAATAATAATAATAATAATAATAATAATAATGGAAAACTTAAAACCATCGTACTCACTCTGAGCCAGGCACCTTCCCAACACTTCACACGTCTGAATCACTTAATCCTGATAACATTCCTATGATGTGGAACTGTCATTATCCCCTTCACAGACGAGGAAATCTACAAGTCTGGTGTTCAGTGAAGAGCCTGTACTAGCAATATAAACAAGGAAATCATCAGTGTGGAGGTGGCATAAATTCTTCTGGCAGTGGGTGTGAAGGCCCACAGGCAAAGGCCAGATTCTCCAAAGTTTAAAGAGTAGGGAGATAAGGAACACCAGCAGGAGAGCAAGGAAGAACAACATCCAGGGAACAGGAGACACTAGAGAATGATATAAAAAAAATTGCACAATGCAGCCAGGTGGTGGTGGCACACACCTTTAATCCCAGCACTTGGGAGGAAGAGGCAGGTGGGTCTCTGTGAGGTCAAGGTCAGCCTGGTCTGCAAAACTAGTTCGAGGACAGCTAAGACTGTTTCACAGAAAAACCCTGTAGTAAGAGGCGCAGCTGTGTCCTTTTGTCCGGCTCCTGGCCACCAAAATCATTACACAGAAACTGTATTTATTTAAATACTGTCTGGCTCATTAGTTTTAGCCTCTTTTTGGTTAACTCTCACATATTTGTTTAACCCATTTTTAATAATCTGTGTGTCATCATGAGTATGTGGCTTACCAGTATGAGTCTAACCAGGACTCATCTTGGGCAGGAGAAGCATGGCGTTTGTTACACTTCCCTTTTTTCAAGCATTTTGTTCTGTTTACTCCGCCCACCTAAGGGCTGTCCTATCAAAAGGCCAAGGCAGTCTCTTTATTTAACCAATGAAAGTAATACAAATGAAGAAACACCTCCTACATCAAAACCCTGTTTCAAAAAAAAATTCATTTAAAAGGTTATGGGCTAGAGAGATGGCTCAGAGGTTAAGAGCACTGACTGCTCTTTCTAGAGGTCCTGAGTTCAATTCCCAGCAACCACATGGCAGTTCACAACCATCTATAAAGAGATCTGTTGCCTTCCTCTGGCCTGCAGGCAAACAGGCAGATCACTGTAAACATAATAAACAAATAAACCTTAAAAAATTGCACAATGCCTCCGGAAGTTCCTTTATTGTACAGGATTGTTTTGGCTATCCTGGTTTTTTGTTTTGTTTTGTTTTTCCATATGAAGTTGCTTATTGTTCCTTCAAGGTCTGTGAAGAATTGTGTTGGGATTTTGATGGGGATTGCATTGAATCTATAGATTGCTTTTGGTAGAATTGCAATTTTTACTATGTTGATCCTACTTATTCAAGAGCATTGGAGATCTTTCCATTTTCTGGTATCTTCTTCAATTTCTTTCTTCAAAGACTTGTTCTTGTCAAATAGGTCTTTCACATCTTTAGTTAGTGTTACCCCAAGATATTTTATGTTATTTGTGGCTATTGTGAAGGGTGATGGTTCTCTGATTTCCCTCTCAGCTTCTTTATCATTTGTGTATAGGAGAGCTACTGATTTTTTTTAGTTGATCTTGTATCCTGCCACATCACTGAAGGTATTTATCAGCTGTAGGAGTTCTCTGTAGAGTTTTTGGGATCACTTATCTTCACAGACCTTGAAAGAACAATAATCAACTTCATATGGAAAAACAAAAAACCCAGGATTGCCAAAACAATCCTATACAATAAAGGAACGTCCAGAGGAATCACCATCCCTGACATCAAGCTCTATTACAGAGCTACAGTAATGAAAACAGCTTGGAATGGCCATAAAAACAGAGAGGTTGACCAATGGAATCTAATTGAAGACCCAGATATTAATTCACACACCTATGAACACCTGATTTTTGACTAAGAGGCTAAAATTATATAATGGAAAAAAGAAAGTATCTTCAACAAATGGTGCTGGCATAACTGGATGTCAACATGTAGAAGAATGAAAATAAATCCATATCTATCGCCATGCACAAAACTCAAGTCCAAATGGATTAAAGACATCAACATAAATCTGACCACACTGAACCTGATAGAAGAGAAAGCAGGAAGTAGTCTTCAATGCATGGGCACAGGAGACAACTTCCTAAATATAACCCCAGTAGCACAGACACTAAGAGCAATGATAAATAAGTAGAACCTCTTGAAACTGAAAAGCTTCTTTAAAGCAAAGGACACTGTCAATAAGACAAAAAGGCAGCCTACTGAATGAGAAAAGATCTTCATCAACCCCACACAAGACAAAGGACTGATCTCCAAAATAGATAAAGAACTCAAAAAATTAGACAGTAAAATTCTAAATAACCCAATTTAAAAATGGGGTACAGAAATAAACAGAAAATTCTCAAGAGAAGAATCTCAAATGGCCAAAAGATACTTAAGGAAATGTTCAGCATACTTAGCCATCAGGGAAATGCAAATCAAAACAACTCTCAGATACCATCTAACACTTGTCAGAATGGCTAAGATCAAAAACACCAATGATAGCTTATGATGGAGAGGATGTGGAGTAAGGGGAACACTCATCCATTGCTGGTGGGAATGCAAACTTGTGCAACCATTTTGGAAATCAGTATGGTGGTTTCTCAGAAAATTGGGAATCAACCTACCTCAGGATCCAGCAATACCACTCTTGGGCATATACCCAAAAGATGCTCAATCATACTACAAAGGCATTTGTTCAACTATGTTCATAGCAGCATTTTTTGTAATAGCCAGAACCTAGAAACAACCTAGATGCCCCTCAACTGAAGAATGGATAAAGAAAATGTGGCACATTTATACATTAGAGTACTACCCAGTGGAGAAAAAAACAAACAATGATATCTTGAATTCTGCATGCAAATGGATGGAATTAGAAAACACTATCCTGGCCGGGTGGTGGTGGCGCATGCCTTTAATCCCAGCACTTGGGAGGCAGAGGCAGGCGGATCTCTGTGAGTTCAAGACCAGCCTGGTCTACAGAGCTAGTTCCAGAACAGGCTCTAAAGCTACAGAGAAACCCTGTCTCAAAAATCCAAAAAAAAAGAAAAGAAAAGAAAAGAAAACACTATCCCGAGTGAGGTAATCCAGACTCAAAAAGATGAATATGGAATATGGTATGTACTCACTCATAAGTGGATACTAGCTATAAACAAAGGACATTGAGCCTATTGTTCATGATCCTAGAGAAGCTAAGTAATAAGGTACACGCATAGAAAAACATATATAGATCCACCAGGAAATTGGAAACAGACAAGATCACCTGACAAAATTGTGAGCATGGGGGTGGGAGGAGAAGAGATGGTAGAAGGAAAAGAGGAGGGGAGAATGGGAGGGTTAAGGAGAACTTGAGGGAATGAGATAGTTGAGATGGAGGAAGAACAGAGAAGAGGGCAAGGAAAGAGATATCTTGATTGAGGGAGCCATTATAGGGTTAGCAGAAACCTGACTCTAGCAAAATTCCCAGGAATCCACAAGGCGGACTCCAGCTAAGACCCTAAGCAATAGAGGAGAGGGGGCCCAATCTTGTTTGCCCTGTAATCAGACTGATGAGTATCTTAAAATCACCATAGAACCTTCATCCAGCAACTGATGGAAACAGAGGCAGAGACCCGCATCAGAGCACTGGACTAAGCTGCCAAAGTCCAGTTGAGAGTAGAAGGAATGAGAATATAAGCAAAGAGGTCAAGACCATGATGGGTTCATCCACTAAAACAGTCTACCTAAGCTAATGGAAGCTCACCAACTCCAGCCGGACTGGGAAGCAACAAGCATAGGACCAAACATTCAGATGTGATTGACAGTTACATGACTGGGGCAGACTGAGGAGCCACTGGCAGTGGCACCAGGATTTATCCCTACTGCATGTACTGGCTTTTGGGAACCTATTCTCTTTGGATGTATACCTTGCTCAGCCTAGATATAGTAGGGAGGGCCTTGCACCTTCCCCAAAGCAATGCATCTTACCCTCTCTAAGGATTGGAGGCGAGTGGAGTGGCAGGGTGTGTGGAAGGAATGGGAGGGGGAGGGGTATTTTTTTAAATCTAATACATTTTTTAAAAATTGCACAATGCATGGAGCATCCTGGGTGACTCTGGTGAGAGCTCAGATGACAGAGTAGGGACTTAGTCTCAGATATAAATGGAAATTCACTGGAAATTGAGCTAAAGGTTACCCATGTTATACCACAGAAAAGAATGTGGATGCATCATGTTCATATCCTAAGACTTTGTAGAAGCTAGATGTGGCGGTGCACACTTTTAATCTCAGCACTGGTGAGTCAGTGGCCGGAGAAGCTCTGTGAGTTCGAGACCAGCCCGATCTACATAGTAACCTCTAGAATAGTCAGGACTCCATAGAGAGACCTGTCAAAGAAGAAGAAGAAGAAGAAAAAGAAGAAGAAGGAGGAGGAGGAGGAGGAGGAGAAATTTAAAAAAAAAAGACTTTATGGAAAGTTAAACTTAGAGATAACACAGTAGTTCACTGAGTGGAAATTCCACAATAGAATACCCAGACTGTGGCATGAGTATTCCTGGCTATTCTTAGATTTCCAATGAAATGAAAAGCAGAGTGAAAAGATTTAGAAGATTCACAGCTTGGTGAAGGAAAAAAACAAAAAGCATGTTCAGGAGAGATTTCAAAATGAAGATCGGCACAGGTAAGAAGGGTGCATAGGCTAATGGGTGAGAGAACAGGAAAGGCCTCAATGATGTCTCAAAACTCTTCGGGGCCTCCCCTCTCCTCATGGGCCAACAGGCCTGAAAACCCACCTTTGGTTCAAGGACTGAAGGATTCTTCCCACAGGCACGCTGCCTAGGGATGCCTCCAGAACTCAGCTTTCCAGCCACTTGCTCCCTCCAACAAGCCCAGATGAGTTTCTGTAGACAGTGAACCTCAGTGTCCACATGGTTTTGTGGACACACAAAGTGTACGAACTGTGGCGGCTCCCACTTGGGTTTCACAGGAAAGCTTGGGAGGCCGAGCAGAAGTTTGCTACAGTGGTGGTTCAAAGAATGACCAGTGGAGTGATATCTAGTAGCGCCATGGGAATGGAACCACAATGATGACCCCAAAAAGGAAGCACTTCCAGGCACACCCATCCAGGAAAGCTACTGACAACACATAGCAGTCCCTCCCCATGCAGTTGTGATTTAGACAGCCACCAGCAAAGCCAGAGGAAGTTCAGCTCAGTACTGACCCCTTCACACAGTGTGCACAGGTAACAGACTCAGGGATTTAGGACACAATGTTTGTCCTGCTGAATTTCAGTCTTGTTTTGAGATTATCATTCTTTTCTGGGAGCCTGACCTAGTTTGCTTTCTGTTGCTGTGATTAAAACTGTCCAAAAGCAACTTAGTGGGGGAAGGAATTATTTGACTTACAGTTCATCATTGAAGGCAGGAATTCAAGACAATAACCTGGAGACAGGAACTTAAGCAGACCATGGAGTCACACTGCTTACTGACTTGCTCCCTCTGACTTGCTCAAATACCTTTCCTATACATCCTAGGCCTGTCTGTCCAGGGGAAGCATATCCACAGTGACCTGGACCGTCCTACATCAATTAGCAAGCAGGAGACTGTCCCACAGACATGCCAGCAGGCCAATCTGACTGAGGCAATTCCTTAACTGAGGCTCTCTATTCCTGGATGTGTCAAGTTGACAACCAAGGTCAGCCATCACAGAGTGTATATGCCTGTGTCTTTCCTACCACTGTGTATTGGAGGGAAATAAACTGGTTTGATTTTACAGGTTCAGAACCAGAAGAGATTTGCTTTGAGTCTCAGATGACCTTGAACTCTGGACTCCTTAACTGATGCTAGAACAATTTAAGAACTGGGGGTTATTTGGTGAAATACTTACTATATTTGTTAGAAATTGTGTTAGGGATGACATGGGTCTCTTTTTTTCTCATCACTATGGCAAAGTATCTGTCCAAATCAACTTGAAGAGAGAAGGGTTTATTCTGGCTCGCAGTGGGGCTTAGGGGTACAGAGTACAGTGTATCATAGCAGAGACAGCATGGCAGCAAGAGAGTAGGCAGCTGGTCATGTCACATCCAGTCAGGAAGCAAAGGGAGGCAGTGCTGGTGTTCAGGTGGCATCTCTTTTGTGCCATCCAGAACCCCAGCCCATGGGATGGTGCCTCCCACACTTAGGCAGGTTTTCCCAGCTCATTGACCTAATCTAGACAATCCCTCACAGAAGTGTCCACAGATCTGTCTCTTCAGTAATTCTAGATCCTGTCACTTTGACAACATTACAGGAGACCTAGGACAGAATGCTATGGTTCCAATAAGGCATACCCTCCAAAATTCAAGTGGAAATTGAACCCCCACTGTGAGGTATTAAGAAGATGAAAACAATCCCACTCTAATGCTTAGAGATGCGAACTTTGGAAAGTGATGAGGTTTAGATAATGGCGGGCGGTTGAGATGGTTCAGCGGTTAAATGAGCTTGTACCCAAACCTGATGACCTGAGTTCAATGCCTGGGACTCACAAAGCCTACAAGTTGTACACAGATACACACACACACACACACACACACACACACACACACACACACACACACATATATATATAAACAAAATTTAATTAAAATTAAACAATAGATTAGATAACATCAGTGTGGAGCCCCTTCCCCGTGATTTTTATATTAAATTTATTTTTTTAAAACAATGTTTTCTCATTTTACATACCTATCCCAGTTCCTACTCCCTCCCCTCCTCCTGCTCTCCCCACCTTCCTCCCACACCAACTCACCCATCCACTCCTCAGAGAGGGTAAGTCTTCCCAAAGGGAGTCAACAAAGTCTGACATATCACTTTGAAGCAGAACTAAGGCCCTCCCCCCTATATCTAGACTGAGCAAGGTATCCCTTCAAAAAGAATGGGCTCCAAAATGCCAGTTCAAGCACTAGGGATAAATCCTGGTCCCACTGCCAGTGGCCCCACAGACTGCCCCAGCCAAACAATGTCACCCACTCCCATGATTTAATATTGGCATCTTTATAAGAAAATGGAGACCAATACACACACACATCCATGAGATGAGTACTCTGTGTCTCCTGCTGTGTGATATTACTGACAACAGAAAATCTACTAAAATAACCCAACTCTCCACTCTGACATCACACCTACCTGCCTAAACTGTTCCTGTTAGGTTTTTTGTTTTTGTTTTGTTTTGTTTTGGGGCCTACAAGGGGTTCCCTCACCTTGAACCACGCTAGGGATGGGATAGGATTACTCCAAATACTTGTCCTATCTGGCCCAGGCCCAAAAGCCAAGTAGGTTGCAGCTGCAGCTGGAGAGAGAAAGGGACTGCTTCTTAATTCGTAAGAGCCAGAATCTCAGAAAGCACTTTGGACAGGAAAGCCAGATGCCATGGATAGGAAGCAAGACCGGGGCTTGCAGGTGGGGTTAAAGAATAGTTCAGAGCTGGGAACCAGAGGCTCTCATGCAAGAGCCTGATTGAGGATTGTGGCTGAGACTTGAGACTCAGCCTTTGAAAACGGGGGCTAGGCTTTAAGGACAATGAAACTACAGTCTGGTTGTAAGGATGGCCACCATGCCAGGGGACCTCAAATAGTGGCCCTCAGGATACTAAAGGCTCAAGGAAGGACCAGCAGGACTGAAGTCTGAGTCCTCTATGGAGCTAAACAAGGAGGCCACAGGAAACCTGGCAAACAAAAAAGGAGCACCCTCAGGAGAGCAGAGGAAACAACCCAGAGGGGGGAAGCATCCAGGAAAGGCAGAGGCCTGGGAAGGAAGCCCTTGAAGGGACAGGAATTCAGGCCTAAAACTATCCTGAATATCCAGAGCTGGAGGATTTCTCTGTGCACTAGTCAGGGGTGACCCAACAATGATGCTCAGCAGCCAGGTCAGTGAAACACTCTACATCAAAAAGACCCTGAAGAAAGGAGGACCTGGAGCCCACATCTGTGATCCAAATACTCGGAAGGTGGAAGCAGGAAGATCAGAATGCCCAGATCATCCTTAGCTGCAAATAAAGTCCTAGGACCTCTGGGATCCTGTCTCAAAACAAAAGTTAATACACATTTGACACTGAAAAGCTCTGCTAGGCTCCCACCGGAAAGAAAGCCCTACTAGTTCCCCCAAGTTGATTATTTTTGTTTTGTTTTAAGGGGTTTTAATTACATTTATTGGGGGGCATTCCATAGAGCATGTGTGGAGGTCAAAGGACAACTTGAAGTAGTTGGTTTCCTCTTTCCACTGTGTGGGTTCTGGGGATTAAACTCAGGCCATCAGACTTGATAGCAATCGCCTTTGCTCATTGAATATTCTTGCATGCCCTGGTTTGTTTTTATTTTTAATTATTGTATGTTTGTGTGTGTATATACAATGGAGGGGTGTAGACGGAACCTGCTCATTTGTTTCCCAGTCTCCCAGACCTGAAATAATCACACAGAAACTATATTAATTACAATATTTTTTGGCCAATAGCTTAAGTATATTTCTAGCTAGCTCTTACATCTTAAATTAACCCATTTCTATTATTCTGTGTATCACCACAAGGTTGTGGCTTGCCAGGTAAAGTTCCAGCATCTGTCTCCTTCGGCAGCTACATGGTGTCTCTTTGACTCTGCCTACTTTCTCTCTATATCTCTGTTCAGATTTCTCGCCTAGCTCTACTCTGCCCTGTCATAGGTCCAAAGCAGATTCCTTATTAACCAATGGTAATAAAACATATTCACAGAATACAGAGGGAAATCCCACATCAGAGGGGGGCACACATATCAAAGTCAACCTTAAGAAGTCAGCTATCTCCTTTCATCTTTTCCATGGGCTCTAGGGATTAAACTCAGCTCTCTAGGCTTGCTAGGCAAACATCTTGAGCAACTAAACCATCTAGCTAGTCCAGTTTCCTGGGAGGAAAATCATAAAGGCTTTTCCTCCTATGTATAACACATACTAACATCCAAAAAAAGTAGGCTTTGCTGGCTGAGCCTCCATTCTACTTCCTTGGAAGTTGAAGTTCAGAGAAGAGGGTCTGAGGAGAGAACTGAGGAATTCAGACAAGCCCCAGGAAAACTATCTTCAGAGAACAAGAGAGATGGCAGAATACCTTGGCACCAGCTGGTGTATCACTGCCTTCATCTGTACCAAGGATATGGGTAGACTAACAGAGGCTGGGAGGCCTAACAGGAGGCCATGACTCCTCTTTCACAGGGTTCTCTATGGGCCCCAGTTTGGCCCAGTCTGGTCTCCCAATGTGTTACTCAACTTTTTAAAATCAGGTCTTCCTCCTCCACCTCCACCTTGTCCTCACTGGGTCCAACTTCTACTGCTCACCCTCTGGTTTGTTTTGTTGGGGGCTCTGCTGTTCCTGGAAGTGTTCCCAAGACCATCTCTTCACACCTAGCTCATGAAACTGCATGGCATCTACCTCGGGCTTCTGTCCCCTTCCCAGTATTGACGGCAGTGCTTGGGCACAGGCTACAGCCTGTTCTCTCAGGTTAGATAGATCCCCATTAGCAGTCCAGAGGATATAGGACATGCTATGGGCTGTACTGTGTGGCTTTTAGGTTAGTGACACTTTGGCAATCTGTTCCCCCAGTTAGCAAAGAATCACCATGAGGATTGTTAAGTCCACAACCATATTCAGGCAATTGTAGAACTACTCCACTAGCCATTGTGGTTAAGAAAACCGGATCAGGCTGGACATGTGCGCAAGAGAAAAGTCCTTCACAGATCTGAAAGACATGGAAACACAAAGCCACCCAAGAATTGAGGAGGCTTGGGGCCCAAATACACTGGCCTCTCACAATCCAAAAGCTAAACAGACAAAGCAGCTCCCTACCTCGCTCCCTCCCTTTGCTGTCTTGTTGGGTAGTCTCCCTGGGGAAAGAGTTTTTTTCCTTCTTGGTCGAGTGCTGGAGCTGAGACATGCCCAGCCTCTGTGGAAAGGCGATAGGAAAAGCAAGGAAGGTTGCTACCACACCATTGGGGTCCCACAAGTTTCCTCTCCTGCTGCTAAGCCCTTACAGTACTCCAAACCTGTACCAGAACCAAAGAGCTGCTGCTCAAGCCCACCCACTTCCGTGCCCCTCCCCCTTCCCTAGCCCAGTCCAGGAGCTTCTACCCTAATTCAATTCCTCAGAGTTAATCACCGAGTGTTCAGCGGACTGAGTGAACAGGCAGGCGGCCTGAGGTTCTCTCATCTCATCAATCTCTGCCCTGGTCAGGCCCCTGTCAGTGCTGAAGCTGACAGGAGGCGCCGGGTGAGGAGAGGTGAGGGGGTGAAAAGGGGCATGCAAAGGGACCAGGATCTGTAGGTCTTAGCACAAAGGCAGATGCCCACAGACAGGACAGAAAGAAATAAAAAGGGAGAGGGCAGACGATGTGGACATATTGACATCTGGGAACCCTCATGATAAAGGCAAAAGTAATAATTAGAATTCAAGTGGCCTTGCCGGGCGGTGGTGGCACAAGTCTTTAATCCCAGCACTTGGGAGACAGAGGCAAGCAGATCTCTGTGAGTTGGAGGTCAACCTGGTCTACAAATTACTATAAAAATTAAGGGCTCGGGGCTGGAGCGATGGCTCAGAGGTTAGGAGCATTGCCTGCTCTTCCAAAGGTCCTGAGTTCAATTCCCAGCAACCACATGGTGGCTCACAACCATCTTTAATGACGTCTGGTGCCCTTTTCTGGCCTGCAGGCATACACACATACAGAATATTGTATACATAATAAATAAATAAATATTTTTTAAAAATTAAGGGCTGGAGAGATGGTTCAGAGGTTAAGAGTACTGACTACTCTTCCAGAGGACCAGGGTTCAGTTCTCAGTACCCATATGATGGTTCGTAACCATCTGTAACTCCAGTCCTAGGGGATCCAACACCCTCTTCTGACCTTCCTGGAAATGCACAAACATAGTGTGCAGACATCCATGCAGGCAAAATACCCATACACATAAAATAAAGTAAAAAAATTTTTAGTAGTGAAATGAGCCAGATGTGGTGATGTAGACCTTTAATCCCAGCACTCCAGAGGCTGGGACCAGTAGATCTCTCTAAATTCCAAATCAGGACTATTTAGTGAGACCTGGTTTTTTATCTTTGTTTTCTGTTCGTTTTGCTTTATTTTTTATTTTTTTCCATACAGGGTTTCCCTGCATAGCTCTGGCTGTACTGGAACTCACTATGTAAATCAGGCTGCCCTCAAAATCATAGAGGTCCTGCCTCTGCTGCGATTAAAGGGGTGTGCCACTGCCACCAGGACAAAAAAAAATACATTTTTTAATTAGTTAAAAACGTAAAACTGTGAAAACTAGGCCTGTGCACATAAGTGGTGCACAGTTTTCATTAAAGAGCAGGAGTGCAGACTGGGGCTGCAGAGCCCGATACTTTTTGGTACTCAAGAGGCCTGGGCTCTACCTCAAGCACCACAAAACCAGTGTGGTGGCTGTACTCTTGTGATCGCTGGCTGCAGGCCAAAGGATGAGAAATTCAAGGTCATTCTCAGCTACAGAGCAAGTTTTACACCAGCCCGGGAGACATGAGATCTTGTCTCAAAATAATAATTATTGTTGTTATTGTTGCCATTGTTATTATTGCTACACAAGGTTGGACAGTAGGGATTTTGTCTTAGGTTTCTTGGAATGTCCTTTCTTCTTGCAAATGGTGAAGAGGGCTTTCAGGTAGTTAGGCTCCAAGCTGGGGACAAAAACCACAAACTGTGAAGGGGTAAAGACAGCAGATTGAATTAACCTAACCTCTCTAGCTCTGTTTCCTATCAGCAAAATAGGAAGCAAATTGCCCTGCGTCATAGGGCTGTTGTGAAGATTAAGTGAGAAAATGCAGCGAGGAGCTTATGAATGTGGGGCTAGAGACAGGACTCCCTGGGGAAAGGTTCTTACTGGCCAAGCCTGAGCTCCATCTCTGGCACTAACAAGTTGTTCTCTGACCTGCACATGGATGCCCTGGCTCCAGTGTGCTGCACCTCACTCGTACACACACACACACACACACACACACAGAAGTTAGATTAACTGTATAGCCTGTACAATTGCAGCCAGCTCCTCTCACCTTCTGAGGGGTGGTGATAACCCACTCCTTATGCACCTCCACCAAGGAAACATGTTATCGTTTTCCTTCCAAGAAGGGGGTAAATGGGGACGTTGTTGCATCCAACTCCAGGCGCCCACCCAAGCACTCCGGGTACACCCGACATTGGATGCGATGGGAGGGATGGAGGACCGCTAGCGCTCCTCTGTGGCGTCTGTCCAACCCTGCACAGCACTCCATCCCCTTCGGTGATGTACTTGATCGGCCTGCGCAGGACCAAGTTCTTGCCGACCTTTGGGTCTTTCCCAGCCCTCACTGTCTTGGATTTCGAGTTCTAAACTACACATGGGATTTAATCTACACATTGGGTTGTTAGGAGAAACTCGAGGTAAGGGGGAGAACAGCAGGAGAGGGCAGAGGAACCCACACACACAAAGGGAAATTTTTGAAGACCCTGATGTCTGGTCTCTAGTCCGGCACGCTTCTAAAAGCAGTTTCACATGGAGCTAGATCTGAGCCAGGATGCGTCTATGGTCTGGTGGGAGCTTTGAGGCCCAAGCGAAAATTAAACAGTTTCCGAGCTGGTTTTGGCTATAGAGAGAGCAGAAAGCTAGCCTCAGGTGGATTGCCTTTTCCCTGGATCTGAACCGCACTTCTAGGGTGCGGTCAACTCCAAGGCAGCCGCAAGTGACCTGAGCTCTGAATCACGTCCTCTAGGCAGAAATGGACGTTGTCTAGAAACGCCTTTTGAGAACACAGTTCTGAGGTTCAGTCCGAGATTATCTCAGTTCCCAGTGCTCAAATCCCAAACCAGACCCCGGGCGCCACCTAGACTCGGCAGCGGGGGAATGAGGGACCCCCGTAGGGTCAGGGAGAGCTCGTCTGAACCCAGGTCCCAGAAGGCTCCTGACTGTAACGAGAGGGATAGACAGGGACTGCTTCCCGGCCATCCCCTTACCTGGAGCCAGACTAAACAGGGCCGGGAAGGGGAAACATTGGTAGAGTAGAACTGTGTCTACGTTCGTTCATCTTAAGAACAGACTGAAAAACCTCGATTTCCTGACTAATAATTTTGTCGTGGCTGCGTCTGCCCTGGCCCATCTGCAGCCCTACCCTGGATTATAGCTTTGCCTTTTAAATCTAGAAAGTAGTCTATAGGGGTGGAGAAGAAGGTCCGGGAAGATTAAGGCTGAAGACTTCAGGCAACGTTAGAAGTGAGGAGGCGGGTTGTCAGGTCATCTGGCTGTCTTCCTGAGTGGTGACGCCTCAGACCCGCCGCCCTCTGCAAGGGCCCGCAGAAGCACCTGCACGTCACAGGCCGGGTAAAACAGGAAGAACGGACCTCCCTTCCAAGGCCTCCGTCCTTTGGCGCAATGGAAGAGGCACCCTGAAGGGAAAGGTTTAGCGAGGTTTGACATTCTGACCTGGACTAAAGCCGAGGACGAGGATTTAAGTAAGGACCCGGTGCGAGTGCTCTACGTGAACACTCCCCACCCCCACGGAAGCCTTTCAAAAAAGCTGTCCTGCCCTGAGGAGTGGCTCAAGGATGGGAGGCGCTTGCCTCCAGCCTAACACATCTGAATTGAATCCGCAGGACCCACACAATGGAAAGATAGACTCCTGCAAGTGTGTCTTCTGACCTCCACCTGAGCCCTTTGTTACACACACATGCGCCCACACCATATGCGATAAATAAAATTTTTAATTTTTTAAGGAAACTACTAGTCCTTTCTTCCCTCAGACTATAGCCGGCGAGCTGCCACCTGGTTTCCACCCCGAGGATTGAACCCGCCATAAAGCCCGAGGCACGTGCCGTTTTGTGAATCTATTCAATCTGTAAAATGGGAGTAATAAAGCCTACCACACTGTACAGTGAGCGACAGGTTAATTCATGTAAAGCACTTAGCAGCGCCTAGCCCAATGCCAATTATAAATAACAAGAATGGCTTTGTCTTTTAGACACTGTTGAGCCACCGTTTGATGTAACTGCCCCACCAAGTGAGGTCCTACTTCCATGTAGCTAATTAAACAGACCTAGAAACGAGCTCTAACTTGCCGGGCAGTTCGAATGAACCAACCTAAAGTTGGATTCGAACCCAGGACAACTTCGTTCTTTTTCTACTTAGAAACATTTATGATTGGACCGAGTCATCCAACGCTGTTCAAAAATAGCAACCAGCAGGAGGGCAGACCCGGAGTCCTGCTTCGGCCCCGCCCCCACCTGAACAGAGAAAGGAAAGCTGAAGAGGGTCAGGGCAGCTGGAGAGGGGGGTCAGGCGGGGGCGGGGCCGGACCCCCACGTGCGCCGCCTGCAGCCGCTTAGCGAAGCCCTTTGTCGGGAGCAGCCGCGTTCGTGCGGCACTCGGCGGCTTAAAATAAAGACAATGTTCCCAGCCTCCCTGCGGCTAAATCCGGCTCGAGTGCGGGGGTGGTGAGCGAGCCGGGCGGGAGCGCTTCTCGCAGCGCTACCTCCCTTCTTCCCTTGTGCCTCAGTTTCCCCAGTTGGTAGGGCGAGACCTAGCCAAGTTAGGCAAGGAGCGCCGAAAAGCGTGATACAACAACGGGAGGGACGGGGCTACAGCCCCCTTCTTCTGAAGCTGCACAGACTCAAGAAAGCTGCGTGGGCCAAAGATGGGGGCCACTCAGGAGGAGGCAGGGGAAAGCTGGACACCCTCCCCTACCGCCCACAAAATAAGTGTTTTTATTTCTAAAGGGACATGTGCAGAGGCGGTGGGAGAAAAGGGAGACCAAGAAGATTGGGGGAAGGGGGCAAAGAGGAAGCTTGATTCAGACTCGGAAATGGATGTGGAGGCCTGACTCCCCCACTCTAAACCACGTGTACACGCACAAGTACACGCACCCCCACTGTTCTCCCAACCCGCAGCCCGCAACCTAAGGATGGCCCAGCAGGGGGCAGCCCGCCGCAGGGACTCCTTGAGTTCTGACCTAACCCTGAGGATTTAATGATCCTGAGGGTAGGAGAAGGAGCTGCTCGGATCCCGACCCCCGACCCGCAGCTGCGGTATCTGACCAAACACAGAAAGAAGGCAGGCACTCAGGGTGCCTCTTGGCACCCTGGCTTCTCAAAAGTATCGATGTTCCCGCATGTACCTGCCACTAGTGCCCCGTGGTTGCTGGCCCAAGCCCCAGAAGACGCCAGAGTCTTCCTTCCCTGGCTCCTTAGGCAGCTGGGATCCAAGCTCAACACTGGGATAGGGTGCTTAGTGGGAAAATGAAATGAGGAGGAAGGATGGGGCGGATTGCCCCAGACTCCAAAACCCCGAGCTTAGAGACCCCGGGACCTGACTTCAAACAGTGGCTCACCTAGCACCCACCACGCTTCAGCTTTCTCTTTTCTCACCCATATAAAGGTGATCTTGATTTCAGTCCTTCGCACCTCCCACCCAGGGCTTCATCACAGCCCACAGGGCAAAGAACACCGGTGGCGTTTGTAGCTTTCCCAATTCTCCTCCGTGGTCAACTCTCCAGGAAGTCTCTACTGGGGCTTTGCTAGACCCAGGTCTCTATGACAAAGGGTACCCCTACCCAGGGGTCCCTATCTCTGAGTCAACTCAACACAGAAATCTAACCTGGACTAGGGGAAGCTGCTGGCCAAACTGTGGGCTGAGAGGAGAGGCAGAGTGGCTCACACTCTCCAGGTACACACCTGTGAACCTAGAGTGGGAGGCAGGAGAGACAGAGTTTGACAAGCTGGGAGGAGAGCTGTCTGTCTCCCTGTCTGTCTGTCTTCCAAAGGGAAGCTGGGGGTGGAGCAGGCAAAGAGGTAGATGCTGCCTCGCTTGTCAAAATTAGCCAGTTCCACAGTTGGGCAACACTCAGACATACACTGAGTACAGACACACGCATGCACATGCGTTCTGGCTCGACTGGCAGGGTCACACCTGTATTTACGTAGGCTGCATGGTGACATGAGCACACACGGATGTACACATGTCGGACACTAAACAGTGTATGTAACAAACACACAACCCCCCACTCCCCACAAACAAGACACCCATATATCCTCACACCGGGGCTCTGCAGACACTAGAGCACGCTGCCCAGCATGTGGGCATGTCACTCAGCCCCAGGGAGGGTGCGCCAGCCCTCTGGGTCTGTTCCAAGTTGGAACCTCTCACGTGAGGCCCAATGTGTCATTTTCAAACAGAAGGAATCTAGCTCCCTCGCAGCAGGGAGGAAGAGCAGGGTGTGTGGCTGGGTGGGTGGGTGGGCGCGTGGGCATGTTCATGGAGGGGGGAGGGCGTGTGTGCAAAGGAAGCAGGCATGTGAATAACAGGGCATGTGTGTTGGGACATGGAGCATAAGAGTTGGGGGCTTTCCGGTTGGGGGCTTTCCGGCTGGGTGGGGGAAGGAGCCTAGGAAACAGAGTGTGCCTTTGTGAGGGTGTGTGTGTGTGTGTGTGTGTGCCGCCAGTCTGTGTATGCCGTGGGTGTGGGTGTTTGTCTCCCTGTATCCGCCTTCTCTCTCCTCCTGGACTTTTAGCCTTCCAGGGCTCTCCTTCCTCATGTCCTGCCTCCTCCGTCTCAAGGCTCAAAGTGGATGCCCTTGTGGACAAGGGGGGCACACTCCAGGACTTAGTCCAACCCCAGATGCTGCCTGAGGCTTCCCTCCTGCTCCCCCTCCCTTTCTTTCCTCCCTTTCCTCCCTCCCTCTCTTTCCCTTCCTCCCTCCCCCCCAAGGCTGGCGTGCCAGGGGGTGGGACATGCCAATCACTGACTGTGCCTCTCCCGCTGCCAGCACAGGGCGCAGCTCCCCCCGGGAGCCAGGTGTTTGGGTCCCAGGAGACACTGCAGGCCCCCAGAAAAGCAGTGAAGCTGAGGACCCCACAGACCCCTCTCCGGTCCCATGGTGAGTACATTTGGGAAGGTTTGGGAGGGGCTGTGTTAAGCTGGGTGCAGAAGCAGCAGGGTCCTCTGGGACAGGGCAGGGACAAGGATGAGATGGAAATGGGGGTGGACTCTGGAGAGGGGAGGTGGCCAGGGAGGGGTCTAGAGGCCAAGAGGGCTCTGTAGCCGTGGGCATTGGCTGCTCCAAACACCCTGCCTGCTGGTTTTCAGTGGATTCTTCTGATGTTTTTCTGGGCTTCAGTTGGCAGAAGAGATGGAGACCCTCTTAGGAAACTCAAACTAGAGTTCAGAAGAGATTAGATGGCCATGAGGTTAGCAGATCCTGTAGCACCCTAAAGCAGAAAGGGAAGGGCAGGAGACAGCCCTTGCTACCAGCACCCCGCTGAAGGATGACCCGTGTACATACTTTTGGGGACACCTCCTTCTCTCCTCCTTCAGGGCACCCTGAATCCCACCTCCCCCATCCACCTTCAGCCCCCCAAGATGGACTGAATGAGACTGCTGGCCAGATGGACAAGCTGGATGCCAAGGTGGGTGTTTGGCCAGAAGCCAGCAAGAGACCAGGCAAAGAGCCCCATTGCTTTTTGGAGACAAATAAGCACATGGGCAGCCACATCATCCAGAGAATATGGCCCTGGCATGTAGAGGACCCAGAGGGCTCTCCCTGGATTTTTAGTATCTTTGGCTTTCGGAAGGTAGGTTTCAGTCAATGCAAGGGTCTCAGGCTATACAAGGATACTAATGCACACCTGTGTGTCCTCAGACTCCGGGAAGGATGAGTTGAAGCCAGGGGCTCTGATTCTTGCAGTTGCCACCTCCAAGACTGGTGTCTGGAGAGAGGGCAGTTGGACCATGAAGACCTGTACACCGCAAGGGTTCTTAGTGCCAGTGGAGAGGGCTTCACTTCTTCCTACAGTGCCCATCTATCTGCAGCTCCACCCCATTAGCCTAGTGTCCCCTGTCTCACTGGATGGGAGAACTCAGGCAGTCTCTTATCCCGGGGTAACCAGCTGCTCCATGAGCTGTCTAAGGAAAGGTCGCTACCCCCAGACTTCAGCTACTAGGTAAATGACAGCTGCTGAGATATGCAAGAGGAGATGACGGAATAGGGCTACAGAGAGTATCATTCTTGCTGGGCTGCTGGCTGCTGGGCTGCTGACTGTGACTTTGGTGGATCTTGAAGAGCAATGGGGAGCCCTAAGTGTCCAGAAAGGTCTAAGCAGAGCTGTCCTAATGTACACTCAGAGAGAATGAGGCTGAAAAAGGAGAGCGGATATGTTCATGGCTATAGAAGGGATACATAGCAGTCCCGTTCATACTTGAACTCCATTCTCCTCACCCTCGGCACAACGCTGTGCTACCACCTCTGTGAACAAGAAGATAGGATAGAATGGGGAAGGGAAGGGCATAGTGAGCTTTGGGAGGCCAAGAGCTTGGGCTCCCAATTAGGCAGGCAGGGAAGAGGTGGATGAATTGAGCTGAGTTTCTGCTCCACTGTGATGCCATGGTGATGCCTAGAAGAATGGGGGAGGGAAAGAAAGAAGAAAGGAAAAGGGGGAGTGCCAGGAGTGAGGCTCTGGAGACGTGCAGGGAGGAGGATGAGGGGGCCCAGCATTGCTAATGGCACACTTGCAGAGCAAAGTCTAGGTTGCAGCCTGCTAACAGGCTCTTCCCAGCCTGATCAAAGATGGTCACGTGGTCAAGGTCCATCACCAGTGAGCAAATTTGGCCATAGTTCTAGGATAGATGCCCCTCTTTCAGATCAGCAGTGTATTTAGGAAGCATTTAACTGATGGCCACTGACCTCCTCTAGATTAGCTGGTCCTCCCAGTGGTGGCTTGAGCCTAAAAAGACCACCTTCTCCCTAGAGTTATTTCTGCCCCAGCCAGGTTTTCAGACAGCTTCCAGCCCCAGAATAAGAAGACCGCTCCACACCTCCTTCTTAAATCTCCCCCCAACATTCTCTGTCTCCCCTTCTTACTCCTTGACCAGGCTAAGGAAACTCTAATGTTCAGGAATCCTTCTCCCCAGCCTTCCTATCCTCCCCCAGTGGCTTCTTTCCTTCGCCCTTCCTTTCACCAGCCAGATCCCCTGTCCCAAGGGATTGGTCCAGGGCACTGGCGGTCATCAGTCTGGCCTGCCTTGTGTTAGAGACTCTGACCTCATCTCTTAACTCTTGGAGCCCACATTAACACACACACACCACCACCAGCAGCACCACCACCCCACATCTATTCCTGAACCTCACTTAGCCTCTCTTCGCCTCTCAATAAAGCAGGATTTTCTTGAACCATTGCACAAATTAAGAGGCTCTCCGTTTATTTTTCTCCTATGCTCTCATGCCAGACAGTCCTTTACCCAGGAGAACAGAGACCTGGTGGATAAGGGGTCATAGAAGCAGAGGGGCCCCTAAACTCTGCTCCGGAGCTGGTCTTGATCCCCACAGGCTCATCCTAAACCTCCAGAGCCTGAAGTCATTAAGGAGGACCCCCCCCTCCAGTATACATTCATGTATTTCTTCCACAAATATTTGTTGAGCAATTACTATGTAGCAAGCCCTAAGATAAAGCAGTAAATGAAGCAAGCAGAGCCCCTACTTTGCCTCTCCACCAGTTATGACTGGATCTCCCCCTCCCCCACACTGTCATTCTTCATCACACAGATAATGACACAGACGCAGGCCAGAATCTAAAGCAAGGACTTCTTGGCTGATTCAAACTAGGGTTTGGCCAAGCTAGTGAAGATAGGTGGAGAAGCTATTGAGCCTCCCCTAAACACCCCGCCAGGAACAGCTTAGAGTGGGGGCTCCCAGAGATGCATCTCAGAGGCAGATGAGTGCATCACTGACAAGCTTTAAGGTCACCTCTTTTTGCAAATCAGAGATAATAGAATCTATTTTCAAGGAGTTATAACAAGCAAATTAAATTATGCATATAATGCGTAGAGCCATGTCTGGTATACTCAAGCAGCCAGTAAATATCAGTTGCTATGATAATAATAGTAATATTATTAAAGGCTCCCAACAGTCTTCATCAGGAGGCCACAGTCCCAGGCAGAAAAGCACTCTCCCCATTTCTTAACACCTTCTTGCGTCCAAAACACAAAAGTTCCAAGATCCAGCCCCCTCCACCCCACCACCATCCTCTTGTCATTCAACAATGCACACACCCTTATACACACACACTCCTACTAGAAATTCAGCCCCATTCTACAAAAGGGTGCTCAGGTCAGGATGGTGGCTTGCCTACGGTCAGCGAAACAAAAGCTTGAAGCTAAGGATTGTCTTAAGGGGTTTCTGCCTGACCCACCCTGCAATCCATATCACAGCTTTTTCTGTGAATGTTTATTTCTGGTTTATTTAAGAGTTATTTATTTCTGCTGGGCAGTGGTGGCGCACGCCTTTAATCCCAGCACTCAGGAGGCAGAGGCAGGCAGGTCTCTGTGAGTTTGAGACCAGTGTAATCTACAGAGTGAGTTCCAGGACAGCCAGGGATACACAGAGAAACCCTCTCTCAGGAAAAAAAAAATGTATTTATTTTTATTTTCCATATATGGGTGTTTTGCCTGTATGTATGTCTGTGCATCACATTCCTGCCTGGTGCCCCTGGAAGTCAGGAAAGGACATTGGATCCCCTAGGGACTGGCATTACAGACTAGTCAGCCACCATGTGTGTGCTGGAACTTGAACCCCAGTCCTCTGTAAGAACAACCAGTGCTCTTAACCATTGAATCATCTCTCCAACCTGTCCATGAATGTTTTAACAAGATATGCTATGTGAATGTAGCATCAAGTTCCCCTTTCAACCAGAGAGCTAACCCTGAGCCCCTAATTCATAAAACTTCTGGAGCCACCACTGAACCCCAGCACCCTGTCTCTCAGTCCCAGGATGATCACAGTCATGGAAAACCAAGCTAATTCATGACTACCATCCTCCAGTAGCCATCAACACATAGTGAACTCCCCCAGTCAAGAGGAGAGATGTCTCCATGCGTAAACATGCTTGTCAGGCAAGCCATAAAAGCCAGCACCTGAGCTGGGCGGTGGTGGTGCACGCCTTTAATCCCAGCACTCGGGAGGCAGAGGCAGGCGGATCTCTGTGAGTTCGAGACCAGCCTGGTCTACAAGAGCTAGTTCCAGGACAGGCTCCAAAGCCACAGAGAAACCCTGTCTCAAAAAACCAAAAAAAAAAAAAAAAAAAAAAAAAAAAGCCAGCACCTGTAATCCTGGTGCTCCTACAAGGAGATGGAAAAGAGAGACCGGAGAATCCCTGGAGTTTGCAGCCCCATTAGCCTGGCACAAGCAGTGAGAAAACAACTCATCCTACACACGTACACACAAGTTAAGGCTAAGGCCAGGCATGATAGTGCACACTATACTCCCAGCACTCAGAAGCCTGAAGCAGGAGAGTTGCTGTGACTTCAAGACCATCTTAGGCTAATAGTGAGACCTCAAACTAAATAACTTAAAAGCCCTTATAGGAGGTGACTCACAACCACCTCTAACTCCAGTTCCAGGGCATCGAACACCCTCTTCTGGCCTCTACCAACACCCATACATGTAGCTTGCACTCACACAGACAGACACACACATAAATTTAAACTTTTTAAAAAGCAAAATGAAAACCCATCTGAAAATGTAATTCCATTGGTAGTTTGCTCATCTAGCAAGCAAAAGCGAGTTTAGTCCCTAGCACCCCATAAATTGGGTATGGTGGCACATACCTATAATCCCAACTCTTGAGAAGTAGTGGCAAGATGATCAGAAATTCAAAGTCATTTTCAGTACATAGGGAGCTCAAAGCTAACCTGGACTACATGTCCTAAAAATAAATGAATGAACAAACGAATGAATGCATGCATGCATGCATTCATGAATGAATGAATGCATAAAGAAAGAAAGAAAGAAAGAAAGAAAGAAAGAAAGAAAGAAAGAAAGAAAGAAAGAAAGAAAGGTGACTGCTAGAGATCTGGCATATGAAAGGCCCTGGGTTGTAGGCAGGGCAGAAAAAAATGAAGAAACAAAACAAATTGACTAAGGATAATAACATAGATGTATCATTTCAACACCTGAGAGGCTAAGGTGACAAAGACCTTTCAAGGTTGCACAGTAAGGACTACAGTAAGTCACCCCACTCTCACTGTGACAGGAAAGCAGGTTCATGACCATCTGGAGCTGCATCACCAGGAAAAGTGGAAGGTCCAGAGGGTGGTGAGAATGACTCTCGTTCCATAGAACCTCTGCCCTTTCTCCTCAAACACTCCCAATGGGAAGCAAACGTTAGAGGGCCACAGAGCAATTAGCCAAGTAGAACAAACACAGGCCTTGAATCCAAAAAGTTAGTGTCACAGTCCCAAGGCTACTACCTCCTGTGGGATCATCAGAAAGCCACTTACCCCTCTGAGCCTCTGCTCCCTCACCTTACTACAGAGATGAGATTGTCCTGCAGATGAAGAGGAATAGCATATATCAAGCACCTGGCGTAGCCTAAGTATGGTGGCTACCAATTTGACCATTAAAAGAGATTTGGCAGGGATTTCTAACCGTCCAGGCAAAACTGCCAGCTTCCTCACCTCCAAGGATATTTGGTTCATTTTTCTCTGGAGTCCTGTACTAAAGATATTTGCTTTAACAAGGCATGATGGTTCATATTTATAATCCCAGCACCCAGAGGTAGAGAAGCAGATGGATCTCTATTAGTTTGAGACTAGCCTGGTTTATTAAGTTCCAGGTTAGCCAGGGTTATATAGTGACACCCTGTCTCAAAAAAAATTAAATGAAAGCATTTGCATTATTCATGGCTGTCACTACTACACTCTAAGAGGAGCCTGTGATGGCTACAGGTCACCATGTTCCCACCAGAGTTGTTGTTGCTGCTCCCAGTGAAGGGACCTGAGTAAACCTTCAGCTTCACCTCTGAAACTTGGGTCCTCTCTATGCAGCATATGGAGGTGTTGCATTCAGGACCCTGCACATCTCCCAAATCCTCCTTTGTACAAAAGAGTGGATTAAGAACCAGGGAAGATGCCAGGCAGTGGTGGTTCATGCCTTTAATCCCAGCACTCAGGAGGCAGAGGCAGGTGGATCTCTGTAAATTCAAAGCTAGCCTGGTCTACAGAGAGAGTTCTGGGATAGCCAAGGCTGTTACACAGAGAAACCCTGTCTTGGGGGGAAAAAAAAGAACCAGGGAAGAGCTAGGGGTGGGGGCTGGGGGCTGAAGAGACAGGACACTGTGACAAGTGGATCAGGACAGGGAGTCGGGAAGAAGAGCAGAGACCATGTACTGTGTGTCTGCTTTGGTACCCCACTCATCAGCTGTGGAGTGAGAGACAGGAAAAGAAAGGGAAAGAATGAAAGGTTGGGAGATTGTGCCAATAACTTGTGGAGGAAGGAATGGCACTGAGCTTCATTCCAGAACCAAGGGTCCCAATGCCAAGACTTGGGCAAGTCAAGTAACGCACTCACCTTGAAGCAAAATTTGAGGGATCACTGGGGTAGAGGGTGTGACTCAATGGTAAAACAAATGCTTAGTGTGCACAAGGTCCTGGATGGTACCCCAGTACCAATGAGAGAGAGAGAAAGAGGAGAGAGAGAGAGAACTTCATAACACAGAAAGATAAAGTTGCAGCTTTGTTTTGTTGCTTTTTGTCCACCAGACACGGTTTCTCTGTGTAGCCCTGGCTGTCCTAGAACTCAATCTGTAGATCAGGCTGGCTTTGAACTCAGAGATCCACCTGTCTCTGCCTCCCAAGTGCCAGGATTAAAGGGGTGTGCCACCACCATCTGGCCTTGTTTTTGTTTCTTAGGGCAGTCTCAAGTAGGTCAAGTTAACTCAAACTTGCTATGTAAACAAGGTTGGCCTTGAACTCCACACCCTCCTGCCTCTACCTCTAGAGTGCCAGGATTACAGTAGAGTGTCACCACACCCAGTCTGGAATTTAAAAAAAAAAAAATCAAATAACAAACCAGACTTATATGTAATCCCCACATTTGGAAAGCTAAGGTAAAATAATTCTGAGTTTGAGGCTACTCTGGGCTACACAAGACTACATAGTGAGACTTTGTCTCAATCAATCAATCAATTAATACTACAGCAGGCTAGCTCTTTTTGTAAATAAAGTTCCATGGGAACCAGGGCCAGGTTTAGAGTAAAGCTAATGAGACAGGATTGTACAAATGTAGAGCTGGATCCTGCCTTTGATATTTTAATCATCAGAGATTATATTTGCATTGATTTTTTTAATATTACATAATATATTAGTTTATTTACTACGAGGTTTGGAACCATCTTTAAATTTTGTGACCAAGATACACATCACCCTCCCCCTAAGCCTGAGGAGGCCTCTGCAGGCGGGAGGGGCAGCCTCTCTGCCAGCCAACAATTCTAGTCTAGTTCCTTTACAGGTCTTTGCTCAGTACATGGTGGCGACAAGCGGGGAACTGTACTCAGTCTAAAAGCAAGGAGACCTGGTAATGCCTTCTATCCCCTGTTGCTGGGCCTCAGTTACTCCATTTGTGCAATGGGGTGTTAAGTGACCCTGAGTTCAGAAAATCAAAGACAATGACTGTGCAGGGCAAATTCCCAAGATAGTGGCCACCAGCAACCTCCCCAGGGAAGGCCCCAGCCTGATCCCAGCCTCTAGCCCACTACCTGACTTTAGTTTAGAAAGGGTGTGACAAGACCAGGCAAAAAAAGATAAACCATATTTTGCAAGATGTGGTGGTAACTCATGCCTTTAATCCCAGCATTCAGGAGGCTAAGGACAGAGGCTCAATCGTGAGTTCAAGACCAGTCTGGAGACAGACTCTGGCTCAGGAGCTGCACAAGGTCCTGGGTTTGAATCCTAATGTTGAAGGGGGCAAAGGTGGAAGGCAAATTGCGTTTTAGTGCATGCTTTTAAAATTCAAATTGGCAAGTTAGTCTCCACTGATGTTTAGTACTTTCATTGTGTTTGTTTAGAGTTTCGTATATTTTTGTTTGGTTTGGGTTTTTTTTCTGTTTGCTCATAGGTTCTTGTAAATGAAGTTTCGCTTGAAAAAATGACTGGGGTCCAGTCTTGATGGTACATTTCCTATGTGGTCTTCTGCAAGTTCTCTTGCTGTTTCACTTGGGTCTCACTCAGTTCTATTATCTGTAAACTTGTGCCCAGATCATAGGTTCCTGCTGAGATTCAGTATGGGGGTTGGACACAGCCCAGTTTGTAGAGTGCTTACCTAGCATAGGGTTCCATCCTCCGTACCATGTAAAACTGGCTTGGCACCGTATGCCTCACATCCCAGCATTCTGGAGGTGGAGGATCAAAAGTTTAAGATCTTCCTTGGCTACACAATGAGTTCCAGGCTAGCCCACACTGCATGAGATAAGACTCTATCTTAAAGGAAAAAAGGAGGTGGGCAGAGAAATTAACCATGACTGCAGATCATTGGCAGAGTGCTTACTGAGCATGTATAAGGCTCCATGTTTGAGTCCTCACACCACACACACACACACACACACAATTAAATAAGATAATGCATGGATGTATAGAAATACTTCAGCAGTGACTCAGGGTGACCTGTCCAACAGCAACAGGTACTTTTGCTATCAACCACCACTACTGTACTATCAGAGATTTAGGGCCCTGGGCTAGGCATGGAGCTCAGACCCTGCGAGTTGCTGAACAAGCTAGACAGGTGATTTACCACAACATGTACCCAAACCCTCTAGATTTTTTTTTTTTTTTTGAGACAAGGTTTCTCACTGTAGCTCTGGCTGTCCTGGAACTCACTATGTACACCAGGTTAACTCAAATTCACAGAAATGTGACTGTCTCTGCCTCCAGAGTGCTGAGATTAAAGGCACATTCCACCACACCCAACCTTAGAAGAGTTTTTGGGTTTTTTGCTGTTTGGTATTGGTGTTGGTGGGTTTTTGTTTTGTTTCATTTTGTTTTTGATTTTTCAAGACAGAATTTCTCTATGTAGCTTTGGAACCTGTCCTAGAACTTGCTCTGTAGACCAGGTTGGCCTCAAACTCACAGAGATCCACCTGCCCCTGCCTCCCAAGTATTGGAATTAAAAGCATGCATCACCACCACCAGCCTGAGACTATTTTTAATTAAAATACAATTACATCATAGTCTCCCTTCCCTTTCTTTCCTCCAATCCTTCCTGTACCTCCAATACCCCCAGAATTTTCTCCCTCTCGAAATCATGGCCCCTTTTTCTTTATTATTGCTACATGTATGTATGCATGTATACCCAAATATATAAATACAACTTGCTCAGTCCATTTAATATTATTTGTATGTATATGACTTCAGGGCTGACCCCTTGGTATTTGATAACCAATTAGGGACTCATCCCTGGAGAAGACTATTACTCCCAATCCACTCCTAAGCAGAAGGGAGCCCTCATTCCTACACAAACTAAATTAATGTGGACCCAATGCTCACTGTACATCAGGAGACATTCTAAGCACTTGATGTTCAAAAACTCATTTAATCCTCTTAACAATTCCTTGAGGTATTAGCTTAAAGGTCTTAGCTAATCCCTATATCTCATTTGAGGAATTTATGGTTATAGACATTATATCACTTAATAGTTAATAACAATAAATAATCATAAATAAATAAATAAGGTACTAAAAAATAAAAAGAAAAATAAATAAGATATGGTGGTGCAAGGCCTTAATCCCATTACCTGGGAGGTAAAAGTAGGATCAAAAGTTCAAAGTCATCTGCCCCTCTGCTATACAGATAGGGAAGCAGCCCTCTACTACATGAGACCCTGTCACAAATGAATGGATGGATGGATGGATGAATTATTTTTAAATATTTCTTTAATTTTTGAGATATATCATTTTTCCCTTCCCTTTCCTCCCTCCAAGACTTCCCAGATATCCCTCCCTGCTCCTTTGCAAATTCATGGCCTCTTTTCTCTTTTTCCTTAATTGTCATTGCATATGCATCTCTCTCTCTCTCTGTGTGTATGTGTGTGTATACCCAAATAAAGAAGTGCAACTTGCTCAGTCTGTATAATGTTACTTGTGTATGTGTTTTCAGGGCTGACCATTTGGTATTGGACAACCAATTGGTGAGCTCTTCCTGGGAAAACTATTTCTCCTGCTCTCAGCCCCCCTTAGTTGCCTGTAGACCTTTGTGTAGTGTTGAAGCCTTGTGGGCCTTCACACCCATCCCAGCATGTCTGTGGCTATTGTCCTTCCTCAGCTCATGTGTAGACAGTTGCCTTGATGAGACATTATGGTGTAGCTTTTAACATTTCTATCTGACATCATCTCACAGCGAACTCCCTGATTCTCTGGCTTACACAATCTTTCTGTTCCTCCCCCGATCTTTAGGTACAGGAGTTGTACTGTAGTGGCTTTTTTTTAAGATTTACCTATTTTTATTTTATAAATTTGAGTGTTTTCCTGCATGTATGTCCAGGCACCACTATGTGAATACCCACAGAAGCCAGAGGAGGGTGTGGGATCCTCAGAAACTGCAGTTACAGACATTTGCAAGCTGCCATGTGGATACTGGAAACTGAACCCAGGTCCTCTGGAAGAACTGTAAGCACTCTTAAATGCCGAGCCATCTCTCCAGCTCCTATGGATGATTTTTTTTCGGTAAATGGTAGAGCATGAATTCATATCCAGACAGGCCTCACCTGCCATCCTGACACTTGGGATGGAAAGATAAGGAGGAACTGGAGCTCAAAATCATCCTTCCTTACATAGAAATGCTGAGACCCTGTCTCAAAACAAAACAAAACAAAACACAGCAGTACCAACTCCCTCTTATTTGTTATAACTTCTCCCACAGCCTTTTAGCTAATATCAAGTGTACTAAATGCAGGTGGCCTAGCTCTGGAGTCTAGGTTCTTTAACTGTGGTGTCACACATATTCCCTCAAGTGTAAAGTGACTCAGACACGTGTGCACACTGACAGCCACAGACCTTATTGCTCATGTTGTGGCACACTGGTCTCCTCCCCTGTGCTGAGAGCTCTACCACAACAACAGTTCACCGAGAGCCATGGAGACGGCCTCAGCCACACACAGGTCATACATGATCACAGGCACAACACATAAGCCTCTCTGTCACAGACCAAGTCCCCAAGCAACACCAGGGTTCAGAAGGCTTTTGTTCAACATTTCTCCCTTAGGATCTTCCCAACAGTATAATCCTAAAGGCCATAGCTCTACACTAGGAAGACCCTATATTTCTTCTGTGGACAAAAAAAGACCCACAAAATCACACAGCAGCTAGGCCATTGCTGAGTGAGACCTTCAGCCTTCCGGCTGCCTTTGCTTTGGCTGTGGGCCTTCCCTGCCTCCTGGCCTTTCATTTTGTGCAACCTTAGTGCCTGGGCCAGACTCCAGATCCCAGAAAAGTCTGAGGGATCTTCCCGTTCCCCATGCTGCCCTCTTCTCAGCTGGGGCCCAGGAACAGAGCAGAGAGGGAAGGAAGCCTCCCACATCCCATCTGGGGCCAGACCCTCACCTAACTGGGAGCTGAGGCCATTGTCCCTGTTGCCTGCTTCGCATGCAATCCATGGAAGATTGTGCAGACATAAACACACATACATGCATTTCCATGTATCCCACTCCCATTATGCTCCCTCTCCGGAGTCTCCTGTAGTTCAGGCTGTGTTCAACCTCGCTGTGTAGCAGGGGACGACTTTAAAGCCCTGATCCTCCTGCCTCCACCTCCCAAGTGCAAGGATTGCGGATGTGTGCCACCACTCCCAACCCTCTTCTCTTCCCTGGAGCCTTCTCCTTCTTTCCATCACTTTATTTAATGAACGAATTACACTGGGGCAGCTCATGCACAGCTATTGGTGGAACTGGGCCCTAATCCCACTCAGCAGATTGACACTATAGCAGAGGCTTAAGCTGCTCAGTCGCCATTGCCTCCAGCAAGAAAGGGATGACAAGGGCCTTCCTGCTAAGGATGAGCAGGACTGTTAAACAGATAACTTGATTAGGTGCTTAGCACCGTGTCTGGCATGTAGCAAGCCCTTCTTAAATGAAGGCTTTAATAAGGCTGAGTGAAATACTTGGAAAATCTTGAAGGACTATATACGAAGTAATTCTCCCAATTCCTGCTGCATGAAATGTAAGAAAAACAGGGGTTAGTGGCTGGCTTAGCAGTTAAGAGCCCTGGCTGCTCTTCCAGAGGACTCGGATTTAATTCCCAGCCCCCACAAGGCAGTTTACTATGTCTATAATTCCAGTTCCAGGGGATTTGATGCTCCTTTTCTGGCCTCCCCGACCTTACACATGGTGCGCAGACACATATGCAGACAAAATACTCATATGCATAAAATAAAAATAAATGAATATTTTTACATTTTTTTTGAAGACAGGAATTAGTAGCAATTTTCCAAGGAGAAAATGGAGGTTCAAAGTTTGAACAGTGAAGCTGGAATGAGGACTCAGACCCCACCTTTCTAGGCCACCCGGTGCTGCTGGCAAACCTCCTTGTGGCTGGGAAGCACATTGTTAGCCACTGTGTGTAGGTGCCAGTGCTACAGGTGATGCTGTGTGGCCTGGAGCTCTGGGATGACAGGGCTTTGACTCCTCCACTCAGAGCTGTCAGAGGTGCCCCGTGGCCCAACCAAAGCTTGTGTCCTCTCTTTTCAGGTGATGCCCTTTCTCTGAGGAAAACTTGTGACTGGAGGAAGGGGCTGCCCCTTCATCCCACCTGGCTGAAATGAACACCTCAGCGCCCCCTGCTGTCAGCCCCAACATCACCGTCTTGGCACCAGGAAAGGGTCCCTGGCAAGTGGCCTTCATCGGGATCACCACAGGCCTCCTGTCTCTGGCTACAGTGACAGGCAACCTGCTGGTACTCATCTCCTTCAAGGTCAACACAGAGCTCAAGACAGTCAACAACTACTTCCTGCTGAGCTTGGCCTGTGCTGACCTCATCATTGGCACTTTCTCCATGAACCTCTATACCACATACCTGCTCATGGGCCACTGGGCTCTGGGCACACTGGCTTGTGACCTCTGGCTGGCCCTGGACTATGTGGCCAGCAACGCCTCGGTCATGAATCTTCTGCTCATCAGCTTTGACCGTTACTTCTCAGTGACCCGACCCCTGAGCTACCGAGCCAAGCGCACTCCCCGCAGGGCAGCTTTGATGATTGGCCTGGCATGGTTGGTTTCCTTCGTCCTCTGGGCCCCAGCCATCCTCTTCTGGCAATACCTAGTTGGGGAGCGGACAGTGCAAGCCGGGCAGTGCTACATCCAGTTCCTCTCTCAACCCATCATCACTTTTGGCACAGCCATGGCCGCCTTCTACCTCCCTGTCACAGTCATGTGTACGCTGTACTGGCGCATCTACCGCGAGACAGAAAACCGAGCCCGGGAGCTGGCAGCCCTACAGGGTTCTGAGACCCCAGGCAAAGGTGGTGGCAGCAGCAGCAGCTCAGAGAGGTCACAGCCAGGGGCTGAGGGCTCGCCGGAGTCACCTCCGGGCCGCTGCTGTCGCTGCTGCCGGACACCCAGGCTTCTGCAGGCCTACAGCTGGAAAGAGGAAGAGGAAGAGGACGAAGGTTCCATGGAGTCCCTCACATCCTCCGAGGGCGAGGAACCCGGCTCAGAAGTGGTGATCAAGATGCCCATGGTAGACCCTGAGGCACAGGCACCAACCAAGCAGCCCCCCAAAACCTCCCCAAATACAGTCAAGAGGCCCACCAAGAAAGGCCGAGACCGAGGTGGCAAGAGCCAAAAACCCCGAGGGAAGGAACAACTGGCCAAGCGAAAGACCTTCTCACTGGTCAAGGAGAAGAAGGCAGCTCGGACCCTGAGTGCCATCCTGCTGGCCTTCATCCTCACCTGGACACCATATAACATTATGGTGCTGGTGTCTACCTTCTGCAAGAACTGTGTTCCCGAGACCCTATGGGAGCTGGGCTACTGGCTGTGCTATGTCAACAGCACTATCAACCCCATGTGCTATGCACTCTGCAACAAAGCCTTCCGGGACACTTTCCGCCTGCTGTTGCTCTGCCGCTGGGACAAGCGGCGCTGGCGCAAGATCCCCAAGCGCCCTGGCTCTGTGCACCGCACTCCCTCCCGCCAATGCTAATGGCCCCCTCTCCTGCATCCTTCCACCCCAACTCCAGGGAGAGGCTGGTGGAAAGTGTCCGTAGGCCGTCTCTTCAGTCCGAGGGCCCTGCTCAGGCCTCCCCTGGCTTCCCAGGCCCCTGGGTCACCTTCCTGGACAGCCCAGAGAGACTGCTAGCTTTCCAAACTTTGCTATTCCCAGACAGGGAGTGAAACCCGGGGAACTGGTTTCTCTGTTCCCTGCTGTGTGGGAATAGGCTATTCACCAGGAAGAAGGCCCAGGAGGAGGATCCGGGTTTTGGACTCTGTTTGCGTTTAGGCAGGAAGTCAGGAGCCAGCAGGGCGGGCCAGTAATTTAACGTAGCTGTCTTCCTTGGCCCGGCAGGGGGCCCAAATTGCCATAGGAAATAGCGCCCCCTGGGTGTATAGGCAGGAGCTGACACAAAGTTTGGGACAATGAGCTGGAGATCCCCTCTCTGCACAAGCATAGCACATCCAGGTAGGCCCTAGGCACACTCTGGGGATTGTCCAGCCTCCCTACAAATGTCCCCAGGTCATCCCTATGTGAGTCACCTCCAAAGCAAATGTCCAAGCGTGGGCAGGACGATGATACCAGAGGAGATCAGCTTAACTAGACACACCAAGTCCAGAAACTGCAGGAGGACCAGATGTCAGGTGTCCTAACTGACCCACGATGTCACTTTCCGGGGTGGGGGGAGATAAGGTGCCTGCTATCCAGTCCCACACCCATCCTCCTCTCTCTCTCTCTCTCTCTCTCTCTCTCTCTCTCTCTCTCTCTCTCTCTCTCTGCCCCAAAGTAACCTCAGTCCCTCCCTCCTGGCGCACAGCCATCACCTGGGTGGATCTGCTCTGGGCGGATCTAACCAGGCCTCCCGCATGCTGCCTGCCTCCAGCCTTGCCCCACACAGGCCTGGCTCAGCCAGCAGGTTCTCTTCTGTAAACTCCCCAGTCCAACCCATGCATGGCCTCCCTGCCACCCTAATCTCCAGACTCTGCCTGGCCCCAGATGTTCTCTCCTTCCATCCTCAGCGTATGCTGAGTCTGTGAATAAAAGCCACGTAACCAGCAGGCACTATGAGGAATTCCTCCCTGTTTTGGCTCAAGGCCCTGGTCCCAAGGCCAGAACTGCATGGGGTACAGAAGGCACAAGTACTGCATGGAGATTGTGGACTGCAGCAGTTAAGGTGGATCCAGGAAGGACAGCATTGAATGGCTAGACCAACTAAGCCTGTGGGCCCCAGCACCCTGGGGTCCGTGGCTCAGGTGAGTGGAGCTACAGGAGGCAGACCTGGCCTCTGGACTAGGTGAAGCACCCTGTGTATCCCGCACATAGCTGCTTTAGGACCTTCTCATACCCAGAGAGAACAGAACTCCTCCAAACTCCCATTTGTAGATGGGAAAACTAAGGCCCAGAGACCCAGGAGGATTGCTAAGGATTATCTCACAAAGCAACACCCAGACTTCCAGGTAGTCCACAACCTCCTGACCCCTAGACTGTGGAGATGACAGACCTAGGACACCCTCAACCAGAGCAGTCCATCAGGGTAACCCTCAGGCCACAGTGTAAAACACTATATTGGTAAGGGTGGTTCCCAAAGTCTAATGAAAATAGACCTAAAGAGATTAACTCCACATCCATGAGCAGTGGTTATCAAATGTAGCAGCGGCTGGGAGTCCCAAGACCAACCTTAATGTCTGTGGGTTACTGGGAAAACATACAAAACTCTACAAAGTCACTACATCACTGTCATATCGAAAGAATTCAGAAGAAAATGGCAACAGAAGAAAGTGCACAGAGCAGAGTCCCAGGGTAACCAGGCACAAGATGCCAATTCTTTTTCCAGAGAGTCACAGAACACTTACTCTCTTGCAGTGATGTATGATAGCCTACATAACACACTGCCAGTCAGAAAAGGCCCACCAGAACCTTGGTGTCTGGGGTTTTTACTAGAGGCTGGGCATAGGGGCATGGCTGACTGTCCACATGGCTGACCTCAGTTAGTGTCCAGCCCCTCTAGAGGCTTAATGATGGAATGTGGTCCAAGACCTCCAAAGGACAAATCACATTTTTGGTATAGAGTAAGCAAAAGATTTTGGTATAGAGAAAAGCAAAGATTTTCTTCTAGGTTAGATAGTCCAATGGTTTATCATGATTCCCAAGTGCCAGAAAGGCCTGCTGAGCTAACAGTGACTCAGACCTGCAGCACCGCTGTCACCTGGGAACTTATATAGGTAAATTCCTGGGGTCACCACAGATTTACTGAAATTCTGAGGATGGAAACCAGCTACCTGTAACCAGCAGCCTCAAGGCGATTCTGGTACAGACTAAAGTTTGAGGGGGGAAAAACTCTCCTAGAAGGCTGAGGTCCCAGGTGGGACTTTAAAAAAGCCCTGCAGAGGACGGAGTGGGGATTCACCCCACAGTTAGCTGCCTGAATTCCCAGAAACTTTTGAACCTTGAGAGCTAATTTGGAGATTCTAGCGGGAAGAGCTTCTCTAATATATCCTGGACCCAAAAAGGGTCCTCCTCTATCTGGGAAGGTCATCCTCTTTAACTGAGCCTACAGCTTTGGACAGGATGAACATGGAGAGGTAAGAGAGGAAGAAGATATCTGCCTAGACAGCCACTAGTAATCAGTGGGGTGACAGATGCCTCAGTCAATCACACTTAGGTCACCAATAACCTGTGGAATGGAATCTTCCAACACCATGGGCAAGGATAGCCCACTAGAGAGGCAGACAAGGAGGAGGTGGCCAGAAGCTGCAGGAGACTCAGCAGTGTGGAGGTGACCCTCAGATATAAACCCTGTACCCCTGTACCCCTGTACCCCCAGTACAGCAGCCTCAGCTGAGACCCTGTGAAGGCTGCTTGCTTGCTACTGCTCCATTGTAGCCCTAAGTCTCCTTCAGGGATAAATGTGCTGCCTGTGTCAAAGGTATGGAGGTGGAGGCACCAAGGAAGGTGAACAGCATTAGAAAAAGAAACACTTTGGGGTCAGTGTAACTTGCCTCTACTAAAGACAAGGAAGGAAGGAGTGGGACTAGCATCAGGATCAGTAATAGGAGTAGTAGCTCACACTTGTCCCTTGTTTCCTGTCCTGGGAAACTCACCATGGTCCTATCATGCCCACCATCAAATAACCTTAGGCATGTCTTCAGTGTCTTCATCTCTAAAAGGGGAACAGACCCTTGCAGGTGTCAGAAGGATAAGGCAAACTGGCAAAAAGCACTTAGTGGCTGTACCATCAGTGACTCCACAGAAGGGACTGCCACAGTTAAAGGCCAGACTAGGTCTAGTTTCTGAGTCAGGTCCTACCCTGTACTACATCCTAGCTTTGGAAAATCTAGAGTCCTATACCCCAGACCAAGAAGAAGAAATCTCATATCCTAACCCGACTGGGTTTGAAGAGAGTCCAGGAGCACCTGGGCAGGAAGGGGTGTAAACTCCAGCTGGAATCTGGGCCCTGCAGGCTCTGAAGAAGAAGTGCTGCAAACCAAGGATCATATGAACCAGAAGGGAGAGAGCGATTGCATGGGCATCCATCCATCCCAAACACTGCACCCACTCCTACCCTGAGGGAGCCTCTTCACCCCAGGAACAAAGACCTTATCGTAAGGAGAGAATAAGGTTGCTTTGTGAATACCACCTCTTCCACCAGTACCACTAAACTGGAGCCTGCCTAAAGGAGTGGAACAGGCTAGGTTCCCTCCTACACCCAAAGCCCCACCGCATCTCCACCATGTCACTTTAGTGCCACCTGCTGGCAACGCAGGAAATAGGCTTCCCAAGAAACCTGATATTTGCCTTGGACCAGGTTCCCCAGACAACAGACCGCAACATAAAATGATACAATACATGATCTTGGTCACCCCAGCAACTACCCCCAAACTTCAGGGGAATCCAAAGCCACAGAAGGCTCACAAGGTCCTATAAACATTCAGAAACAAGACCTTCCCTTTCTAACTAGTACGTTATCATCAGTGAAGCCATGGATACCAGGTATCTTGACATTTGCAAGTAGCTCCATCCAAGTCTCAAAAACAAACAAACAAAGGCAATCCCTTAGCCTGAAGCCTTTGTGTTCTTCTATTTGGGTGACCTATCCCTGTAGAGCCCCCAAGGCCTGTAGAGTCCTTGGTTTTGTTCTCAGCCTAGCTCAGGTTTCACAGGGCTCAGAACTGACTCCAAATTGAAATTCCATTTGGAACCTGTAGATCAATAATGCTCTTCCAAAACAGGTGCCCCTGCCAGCCTTGGGCTCTAAAGGACTAGATGGTATTGCTTCTGAGGCCTTTGCTTTCATGACAAACCAGGACAGCTCAACAGTCTGACTATTCCATTAAAAAGGTTCAGCTCTCCCTTTCCTCTCCCATTCCCTGTCCTCCTACCCTGGTATCTGGTATTTCTGCTTTCCTGGAACCACCACTGAGCACGGTTGCTCAAGCCAGAGAGCTGGAAGTCAGTCTAGACTCCTCTGTACTCCCTGTACCCAGCCTACCTCTAAACAGTTCTCAAACTAATCCTGTTTTCTCCAGTGCACTGCAGGGCTCTTGCACAAAGTCCTGAAGCAATCCCTCAATTCAGACGTATCAAACTTTTTCTGTCAAAGGTCAGAGAACAGACTCTTTTTTTGACTCTACAAGCCAAGAGACAAAACGAAGGATACACATCAGAGCTAGTGTATTACATCATCTCT
Organism: Ondatra zibethicus; assembly: GCA_004026605.1. Classification (NCBI taxonomy): domain Eukaryota; kingdom Metazoa; phylum Chordata; class Mammalia; order Rodentia; family Cricetidae; genus Ondatra; species Ondatra zibethicus. The sequence continues at coordinate 41,040 of PVIU01006817.1, forward strand.
GTCACTGCAGTTGAAGGCAGCCATAAATAATATACTACAGCAAATAACAATGACTGTATACCAATAAAACTTTATTTGAATCTAACATAATTTTCATATTGTGATTTTAAGATTTATTTATTTGTTTTATGTGTATGAATATTTGCCTGCATGTATGCAAATGTATGTGTGTACCATCTTTGTGCCTGATGCCCGTGGAGGTCAGAAGAGAGCTACTGGATTCCCCTGAACTAGAGTTATGAGCGGTTTCTAGCTACTATGTGGATGCTGGGAACTGAACCTGGGTCCTCTGCAAGGGCAGCCAGTGCTATAAGCCTCTGAGCTATCTCTCTAGCCCTAACCCTCATTTTTAGGCCTTTTAAAAGTCAGGAACTAAAAAGAAGGTTCAGTGGTTAAAGCATTTGTTGTTCTTAAAGAGGACCCAAGTTCAATTCCCAGAACCCACATGGTGGCACGCAACCATACATAACAGCAGCTGCAAGGGATCTGATTCCTTCTCCTGACCTCCATGGACACCAGGAATAAAAATGGTAGCATGTACATATGCACACATGCAGGCAAAACTCATCCAAATCAAATAAAAATAAATAAATACATCTCTTTTTTAAAAAATCACACACACAAATTTCCTAGGATAATCCCAGCATTCAAGAGGTAGAAGCAGGAAGATCAGCAGTTTAAGTCCTGAGCTATATAAGACCTTGTCTTGGGGGCAGGGGGGAAGCTAACCCAAAGCTAGGCACATGTAATCTCTAGTTGGGAAGCTGAGGCAGGAGGATCTCAAGTTTGAGGCCAGCTTGAGCCAAGTGTTCCAGGCTAACCCAGGATGCAAAATGAGACCTTTATCTCCAAAAACCAAAGCGAGCTCCTTAGCCTCTTGGGTGAATGAGCCCTCCTACAGAGTCTGCAATTCTCCTGGTCTTTGAGCAGGCTCTAGGCTCACTCCTTCATGTCTTTCCTCTTTCCAATTCCTCTACTTGGACTTTTTTCTGCCTTGCTTCAAGATCACCTATGCTTCCTTCAGGATCCAGAAAGAAAAAACAGCACTTAACTCACACACTGAGGCTCAGGGCATCTCAGTAGGCAACAGCTTTCAGCCTGGAGGAGGGAGAGCTGATCAGAGAGGAACCGGAATGCAGGAGCACTGGAAGACACGCAGATATAGATGGCTGGGAGGAAGGTCTTGGCAGAGAAGGAAGGTGATGTGTCAGGATAAACAGGAAAACGGCAACTAAGGGACAATGACAGGACTGGGGAGACGGTTCATTGGGCAAAGTACTTGTTATACAACTGTAAGGATCACAGTTTTGGGTTCCTAGCACCTACATAAAAGTCTGGCACACCTGTAATCCCAGTACTGGAGGGCAGAGATACTAGGGATGAGAGAACTCTCTAATCAACCAGGCTAGCCAGAATGGCAAGATCTGGGTTCAGTGAGAGACCCTGTCGCAGAAAAAAAAAGGCAGAAGTGAGAATGCCCCCCATAGGCTCATACATTTAAATGCTTGGTCCATATTTGGTGGAACTGTTTCAGAAGGATTAGGAGGTGTGGACTTTTGAGAGGAAGTGTGTCATGGGGGGCAGGCTTTGAAGTTTCAAAAGCCAATGCTATTCCCAGTTAGCTCTCTCTCTCTCTACCCAGAGCCTGTAAATTAGGAAGCAAGTTCTCAGCTACTGCTCTACTTCCACGCTTGCCTGCCTGTTGCCATGCTCCCTGCCGTGAGGACCATGGACTCTAACCCTCTGAAACCATGAGCCACAATAAATATTTCCTCTTATAAGTAGCTTTGGTCATGGTGTCTCTTCACAGAAATAGGAAAGTAACTAAGATATACACATGTGCATACACACATATACATACATGCACACATGCACCCCTCCTCCTCTTCCTCTCTGGTCCTCCCTGAAAATCTGTCCCCCAAGTGGGTTTGTATGTGTGGATCCTAGAAAGGATGGATCTTGTCTTTCTATAGCTCTCTCTACAGTCACCTCACCCCTAGTGCCATTCCACCATGCCCACTGTAGAGAGTCTCTGCCTTGAAGGAGCCTGGTTATCTGATGTCTTGGTTGTCACTGAAGGAAACAATTTAAAAGAAGGAAGAGTGGCTTCAGTCCACGGTCACTTGGGTGCACACTTCTGTGCCTCTAGTGAGGCAGGCTGTCTTGGCAGAGAGGGCATGATAGGCAAAGATGCTCACTAAGAAAGGTCCACACAGGGATATCCTTCAAAGACAACACCCAATGAATACTTGCTCCAACCAGGCCCCACTTTCTGGTACACTATTTTTAAAGTTAGCATTCTCTTGATCCAGTTGCTTTTTATTGGAGTCCACTACAGGGAGGCCAGACTTCAATACAAATAAGGAAGACGTTTCGTATCCAGACAATATCCAGAGAGACATCTGCTAAGGTGATGTGAATAGAGGTCCACCCTTGGACAAGATGCTTTCTTTTTTTAAGATTTACTTAGTGTGTGTGTATGTGTCTTTGTCTGTGCCTGTGTATGTGTGTGTGTGTGTGCACGCACATGCTCAAAGAGGCCAGAATCGGATGTCAGATCTCCCAGAGCTGGAGTTCCAGACATTTACAGAACACCTGGTTTATCGCTTGAGTGCTGTAATCTGAACTCTGATCCTCATAACTGCATAGCAAGTACTCTTAACTACTGAGCCATCTCTCCAGGCACAGAGTGGTGCTTTCTCGGAACCAGATTGGTCATGGCAGAACCAAGCCAGGAAGGTGGAACCTAACCAAGGCTTTATCTCAACATTGACTCCTCTTATGAGCTGGACAACCTTATGTATGTTTCTGAGCTTTCATCTCCTTCCCATCTCATCTCCTTCAGCTGCTATAGCTGAAGAAATAATGACACCTTGAGAGGCTTGGTCTTAAGACAAACTTCCAAATGTGGATTGTAGCCCCATGTGCAAGTCATAATTAGCAATACTCTTTAAGTATTTTATTTGAATGGGTGTTTTGTCTGCATGTATGTACATGTGCCTGGTGTCCACAGAGGCCAGAGGAGAGCGTTGAATGCCCTGGAACTGAAGTTACAGATAGTTGTGAGCCACCATGCGGATGTGGTGAATTGAACCCGGCTCCACTGGAGGAGCAGTCAGTGTGTTTCACCACTGAGCCACCTCTCTAGTTCATGATCTTGTGCATGCTACAAAGCACTTTGCCACTGATCTGCCCTTGAGACTCCAGAATTTTCTCTAAACGCAGCAGCTTAGGATATATTTGCACAGTGTGGCATACAGGAGTAAACAGTACTCCTTGAAGCTTTTGTCTGAGGGTTTTTTGCTATATTTATTTATAATGTGTGTGTGTGCACCACGTATAAATGAGGGCCACGGAGCACAGGTAGACATCAGAAGACATTTTTGGGGAGTCAGTTCTCTCCTTCTAGAGATCAAACTCAGGTTACTGGGCTTAGCAGCAAGCACCTTTATTTTTACCTGCTGAACCTCCTTTTGAACTTACAAAGAGAAAAACACATGGGGTGGTGGTGGTGCATGTCTTAAATCCCAGCACTTAGGAGGCAGAGGCAGGAGGATCTCTGTGAGTTCAAGGCCAGCCTGATCCACAAAGTGAGTTCTAGAACAACCGGGGCTGTTACACAGGGATACCCTGTCTTGAAAAACAAAGAAAAAAAAGACAGAGAAAAAAACACACACATTTACAAGGTCATAATTTACACTATTTTTAATGACAGATATGGTACAAGAAGTCTAAAAAGTCTTTTGATAAGGAATTACTGAAAAAATTATATGAGAAGTGGTTCCTGGGTGACTTCTCTAAGTGCCACACACTGCGTGACTCAGAATAACAGGGCTGATATCCACGGCTCTGGAGGTCATAACTCAAAAGTCAAGGTGTTAGCATATTTGGCACAGTCCTTTAAGATGGTCCCCACAGACGGCCACCTGAGAAGACTGATAGAGACACTCAAGCTCCTGCAATCCAGGGTCTAGTCAAGGTGGTCCAGGGGCAGAGTGCCTAACCACTAGGACCTCCAGTTTCCTCGTCTTGCTACCCAGTGCAGAAATGGGTAGCACCAGGCACAATGCTGCACCACCAGAGCTGGAGAGATGGCTCAGTGCGAAGACCAGTGGGTGATCCTTCCAGAGGGCCAGTGGGCTCATTGGTCACCAAGCAAGCTAACCTTGGGTAGACACTGTTTCTTTAGTCTGTTGGTGCTGTTCTAGCTAAGGTGAATAGAAACAGCCTCCCCAGAGAAAGTTACATAACACTGAATAGCACTCTCAACAGTCTAGGACTATCCCATCTCCAAACAAGCCAATAGCAAGAAGGAAAACATCAGATTTTCAAACTCCTTATTTGGTTAAAAAATTTCCAGATGCCAGGCATGCCTTTAATCCCAGAATTTGGGAGGCAGAGTCAGGTGGATCTCTGAAGTGTGAGGCCAGCAACAGAGACATAGTGAGGCTCTGGCTCAAAACACCAAAAAAGCCGGGCAGTGGTGACACACGTCTTTAGTTCCAACACTTGGGAGGTGGAGGCAGGCAGACCTCTGTGAGTTCGAGGACAGTCTGGCCTACAGAGTGAGTTCCAGGACAGCCAGGCCTGTTTCACAGAGAAACCCTGTCTCAAAAAAATCAAAAAACCAAAACAACAACAACAAAAAAAAATCAAAAAAAAAGAAAGAAAGAAAAAAGAAAGGAGGGAAGGAAAATGGGAGGGAGGGAGAATCTCTTTCAGACCTTCAGTTGATTTTACCTCATGCACTTAGGAAAAGAGGGATGTACAGATGTTCCCCCTCTAGCTTAACAAAGAAAATTCACAGGTATTTATACCTTCTAGAAAAGAGAGATGAGAATTTAAATGGTATTGCCAAGGCAACACATTATTAAATAAGACAGGCAATCAGAATCAGAAGCTTTTTAAGTTAAAGGTTACTTTCTTGGGACAAAGCACAGCTTTTTTAATCTGGCTGCCTGACAAGACTCCTATTAGAAATAACATCCACAAGGATGTTGTATGATGCAGAAAAGAACCTGCTTTTATTTCTGCTACAGAACAAGGTAGCATGCCTTCTTGCTAAGGCTAAAGTGTTATGTTTGGTCTATTTCAGTTTAGGGTTTTGGTTTTTTTTAAAAAAAAAATTTATTTATTTATTATGTATACAATATTCTGTCTGTGTGGATGCCTGCAGGCCAGAAGAGGGCACCAGACCCCATTACAGATGGTTGTGAGCCACCATGAGGTTGCTGGAAATTGAACTCAGGACCTTTGGAAGAGCAGGCAGTGCTCTTAACCTCTGAGCCATCTCTCCAGCCTGGGTTTTGGTTTTCTGAGACAGCATCTCACTGTGTAGTCCAGACTGGACTAGAACTTGTGGCAATCCCTCTGTCTCAGTCTTCCAAGTACAAAGGTTATACAATGTAAGATTTTAGGGTTTTTTTGGCGGGGGGCGGGGGAACTATGAGATTTTATTGTTGGCTTAGAGTTTGTTGTTTTGGTTTTAATTTTGGTTTGAAACCAACAGTTAAAGGCAGAGCCAGATAAACAAAGGCAGGTGAGGGCTGAGGCACAGTTCAGAGGTAGAACATTTGCCCATCACCAGCTGGCCCTTGTGTTGATCCTCGGGGCTAGAAAGGAGGACAAGTGGAGGAAGAAAGGAAAAGAAAGATTCAAGGTCTGAAAGACTGATCTTGAAGGGAAAGGAGGGGAGGAAGGAGAGAAAAGGGGAGAGGAGAAGAGGGGAGGAAAGGGGAGGGGAGCAAAGGAAGCCCAGCCCATGTCTGATGCCAACAGAGGCAAGGTATTACATCCTCTGGAACTGGAGTCACAGATGGTTGTGAGCCACCATATAGGTGCTGAGAACCAAATCCTGGTCCCCTGTGTTAGAATCCAGGCACACCTAGGCCCTGCCCCTTGGGAACCTGGCACAGTGTGTCACACCCTGCTCTTCTGAAGAGGCAAGCAGGTCTTTGCCTCTCTCTCTCTCTCTCTCTCTCTCTCTCTCTCTCTCTCTCTCTCTCTCTCTCTCTCTATCTATCTATCTATCTATCTCTACCTCTCTCTCTTCCCTCCCCTTTACCCTTCTCTCAATAAACTCCGCACTCAAGCTCTGTCTGCATGGCTTATTTGTCTTCTGCCTGTGGCCCTCACCCACCAAGGTACTGACTGGTCCTATAATCATAACACCCTGCAAGAGAAACAAGTGCTCTTACCTGCTGAGTCATGTCTCCAGCCCCTACGTAAATGGATTTTTGGGGGGGAGGGGAGGCATCAAGATGACTTGTCAGGTCAAGGTATTCGCTAGCAAGTCTGATGACCTGAGTTTAATCCAATCCCCAGGACCCACTGGTGGAAGGACAGAACCAACATCTGCCCTAAACCAACACACATACTGAAAAAAAAAAGAAAAAAATTCAAATTTAGCCTGGACTATATAGCAAATTTGAGGTCAACCAGCCTGAGCCACATGAGACTTACCCTGAAAAAACAAGGGAATGGAAAGATGGCTTGGCACTTAAGAGTATTTGTTGTACAGCTGAGTTGGAGGGTGGCGGCGGTGGCAGCAGTGGCAGCGGGGGCAGCGGGGGCAGCGGTGGTAGCGGGGGCAGCGGGGGCAGCGGGGGCAGCGGGGGCAGCGGGGGCAGCGGTGCACACCTTTAACCCCAGTACTCAGGAGGCAGAGGCAGGTGGAGTTCCAGGACAGCCTGGTCTATAGAGCTAGTTCCAGGACAGCCAGGGCTATGGAGAGAAACTCTGTCTCGAACAACAAAAAACAAACAAACAAACAAAAAAACATTTGCTGTTCTTGCAGAGGACCAGGGTTGGATTCCCAGCACCCACATGGCTGCTTAGAACTGAGTATAATACCAGTTCCAGGGAATCTGACATAACAGGACTAACACCTTAGCACTCCTCATGGAGGCCCCAACAGGAACAAAGACTTAATCCATCAAAGACCTGGTCTATAGTTCCTAGATCCAGGAAAAGTCCCTAAATGTACTTCTTAACCTTGCCTTTTGTCTTCTGTAGTTTTGCTTCTCAATAACTTCTTGCTAACCAATATGTGCCTACCATAATGTGTTTTTTGCACATAAAATACAAAGACTAGACCAGGTGGTGGTGTTGCATACCTTCAATCCTCTAGCACTTGGGAGGCAGAGGCAAGTGGATATCTTTGAGTTCGAGGCTAGCCTGGTCTACAAAGTGAGTTCCAGGACTGCCAGAGCTGTTACACAGCTTTTTTGGTTTATTTTGTTTTTACTTTTTACATTTACTTATGGGGGAATGCAATGCATATGCACAGGCGTACACGTGGAGCTCAAAGGACACTTGCAGGAGTCAGTTCTCTCTTCCATTCTGTGGGTCAAACTCAAGTCATCAGGCTCAGTAGTAGGCACCTTTGCCAACTGAGCCATCTCACTGACCCTGATTTAATTTTTAAAAATATTTACTTATCTATGCAGGCTGAAAAGAGGCTTTGGGCACCCTCCTCTATCGCTCGCCAACTAATCCTTTAAGGTAGTGTCTCTCCCTGAACCTGGGGCTAATACTTTCTTGTCACCAAGCCCCAGTAATCCTCCTCTCTACTCTCTCCTTGAAGCTGGAGTTACAGGCGTGTGGAAGATACCTGTCTTGTTTCATGGCTGAGTCATCTCTCCAGCACCTATTTTAATTTTTTTAAATAGAGAACACTTAAAAAAAAAAACAATAACCATCTTAGTCCTGAGACTCAGGACATACCAGGGCCATTCAAGCTGAGGACACTGTGAACTCCAGCACCACCCACACCCCACCCAGGGAGGCTATGCCTTTGTGCGTTGTGCTTTTGTGCCCAGCCACAGGCACCTTGGCAGTACATCCCCTGTGGCAGTATCCCAGGCAGTTCCAGTCAAAAGACAATCAAACTTCCTGCTTCTTGGCGCTTGCTTCCTGCCCATTTCCCGACTCTGATCCTACTTTCTTCTGGCATTTCCTGATTGCCTTCCAATAAGTTCTTTTAGTTCTCAGGACAACCAGGTACTCCAACTAATACTATCTAGAAACACATACAATGGGAAAACTCCACTTTTCCACTCTCCCCTGGAGGCTCCAGAGAAGATGATGCCCTGTGGACCACAGTAATACCCTTGCTACCAATCTGAAGGCCACCTGCTCTATCTAACACTGACCTGGCACCTTCTTGCCTCCTTATCTCCACACCTGGGGCTCAGTTTGCTTCTATTCTTCCTCTGTTAGGATCCCTTCCACTGTCCATCCTATAAATACAGTCAACCCTTGGCTCCGACCTCTCCCTTCTTCCTTCACACTAGTGTCATGCCCCCACTTCTGCCCCAAGTATTTCTAGATCTTGCTGAGTTGTAGACTCTCCCCTGATGGAAACCTCCACCTGCAGGTCCTTCAGAACCTAAACCTAGAATGCCACCAAGGCACTGCTCACCTTCCTGCCTCTCATTCTCTTGTCTCCCATAAACGACTTGACAGCCCAACCTGCCCATCCCCCCTTACAGCCTATTCACCCCACTTAGGCAATCATGAAAGTCTTAAGTTTTTTTTTCTATCCAAGGACTGAGGATGTAGCCCAGTGTTAAGAGTATTTGCCTCCACAAGGTAATTTATTTTTAATATTTCGCCAAGGAGATGGATCAGCAGGCAAAGGTGTTTGCTGTTCACCCTAATAACTTGAGTTCAATCCCTGAAACCCACATGGTGGAAAGAGAATAGACTCTTCAAAATTGTCCTCTGACATACATATGTAGATCCATCTCCCCAGCCTCTGGAATGCTGGATTAAAGGCATGAGCCACCATATGAAGTTCCTTTTCTCATTTTTGACTCTTACAGTCTTAACAGTACTTGGTATTCCCAGGTGGCCTCCCAGACAATACAAACCAGGCCAGGCCTTGCTTAGCTTTCAAGAAGATCACACGCGTCAGGGCCCAGAGCCTGCAGATTTCAGGAGATCGAATTCCCACTTGTTTTCCCACAACCTGGAGGTCTGGAGGACCCTGCCAGACAAACTAAGTTTCTGAGGCTTCCCTGCATCACGGTAGCTGTAAGGAGCAAAACTAGGTCTCATTTGTTTTGTTTAGTTTGTTATTATTTTTTTATGTGTATGACATTTTGGCTGTATGTGTCTATGCACATGTATGCCTGGTGCCCATGGAAGCCAGAAGAGGCATTGGATCTCCTGGGACTAGAGTTACACATGCTGAGAATCAAACCTGGATCCTCTAGAATAGTAGCTAGCGCTTAACTGATGAGCCATCTCACCAACAACAAAGAAGATAAACTTTTTTAAAAGATTTATTTTTTTATGTGCATGATTGCTTTATCTTCATGTATGTATTATACACTGCATGTGTGCCTAGTGCCTGTAGAGGTCAGAAGAGAAGACTGGATCACCTGGATCTGGAACTATGGGTAAACCACCATTTGGATGCTAAAACCCAAGTCCTTTTAAAGAGAAGAAAGTGCTCTTACTTGCTAAGTTATCTCTCCAGCCCACAAAGTACATACATTTAAAAAAAAAAATTAGCCGGGCAGTGTTGACAAACACCTTTAATCCCAGCACCCAGGAGGCAGAGACAACTCTGAGTTTGAGGTTAGCCTGGTCTACAGAGCAAATTCCAGGACAGGCTCCAAAGCTACACAGAGAAACCCTGTCTTGGGGGTGGGGAGATTAAATAAGCAGAAAATCCACATTAAACTGCCCGTCTTAGTTATGGTTTGTATTGCTGTGACCAAACACCATAACCAAAAAGCAAATTGCGGAGGAAAGGGTTTATTTGGCTTACACTTCCACATTGCTGTTCATCACTGAAGGAAGTCAGAACAGGAACTCAAAACAGGGTAGGATACTGGAGGCAGAAGCTGATGCAGAGGTCCATGGAGAAATGCTACTTACCGGCTTGCTTCCCCGGCCTTGCTCAGCCTGCTTGCTTATAGAACCCAGGACCACCAGCCCAGGAATTGTCCCATCCACCATGGGTTGGGCCCTCCCCCATTGATCATTAATTGAGAAAATGTCTTATAGCTAGATTTCATGGAAGCATTTCCTCAACTGAAGCTCCTTCTTCTCTGATGACTCTAGCTTGTGTCAAGTTGACACAAAAAATCAGCCAGTACACTGCCATAACACATACCATAACACTTCAAAAGAGAGCCCATGAGGGCTGGGCTTGGTGGCTCCATCTGGGAGGCAGAGGCAGGAGGATCTCTGTAAGGTTCAGGCCAGCCAGGGCTACACAGTCAGACCTTATCGCAGAGTAAAAAAAAGTAGTCACGCAAGGATGACACGCAAATTTGTGAAGCGTTCCATATTTAAAAAAAAAAAAAGTAGTCAGCAAAGAAGAGGGTAAAGAGAAATGGAATATCTTGAGGACCCTGGGAAAGAGGACAGAGGGAAGGGGTGGAGAGCCTCAGGAAAGAGTCCAGAATAGACAAAAGCCAGGGGAGAACCAGGGGCTGAGAGGAAGGTTGGTATGTCTTAAGAGTAGTTGGTGTGTACTACTCTCTCAAAGGCCTCAGGCTGCCACTGAGTAAGAAGAGGAAGAGACAAGGGTGCTGGGTCTTAGTTATTTTAATTTCTTGGGTCTGTCCTCTACACCAGAGTACCCTCAGAGGCCCAGGCCACCCCAAGCCCCAGCCTGCACAGTGTCCAATGTGTCCTTTCCCCCAACGCCAGGAAAGTCAAAATATCCACCATGTCGTTCCTAAGGCTTTGAAGGCCAAAGTTAACCCCAAGTCCTATGGGGTCCACCTAAACATCACTGATTGACAAAGAGACCAGCACTAAATCTGTGGACTGACCTGTAAAATAATGCAAGATGCAATCACTTGATGACCTCCTCCATCACATATCCTTGATTACAGTCCCAAACCAGCCTCCCCAACCTCCCTGCTCCCCAACTAATCACATAACATCAAGCCTGTTAAAACCAGTCAAAAGTCACTCTGCTCCAGGCCCTTCAACTCCTATTCCACTCCTTCTGACCCTGTGTACAGTTCAAAATGACACTTGCCCTCAAGTCTGGCCTTTGTCCTCAGCTCTAAGTAAGTAGTTTCTAGGCTTCTGGAATGTCCTGTCTTGGGAGTTGTCTTTGGGGCTATCAGCCAGGCTGCCAAAGTTTAACATATGGAAAATGGATTCTAAAGTATACGTCCAGAGCCTTGGGAGGGGCTGGAGACTGAAGGTTAGTTATTATATAGTCAATCTGTGATTATGCTCTAGGGAAACAGGAAACAGGCATGGTGATACATGCCTATAATACCAGCACTCAGAAGACTCAGGCAGAATTGCTATGGAGTTTGAAGACCGTCTGGACTACATTAATAGATACTGCCTTAAAAAAAAAATAGAAACAAATCAAAGTGAAGCCTGCCTGTAATTCTGTAGAGGCAGGAGGATCAGGAGTTCAAGGTCACTCTTGGCTCCCCTGAAACTCTAAGAAAGCCAAAACTCTGGTCACCAAAGGCTCAAGTGAGTTTCCTGCTTCCTTGTTACGATTTCCAGCAAGCAGGCATTGAGTCCTCAGGGAAAATATGGGAAACCAGGCTTCCCACATTCTCCGGCTCTACACATGCACTTCTTCCTTTAGCTGGTTGTCTACCCTTTTGCTAATAAAACAGTGCTGTGACTCACCCTAGCATATAGCCCACCTGAGGGAGCTCATGGAACCACTGGCTTCCATCTGCTGTGGAAGAGCAGTTCCAAGTTCTGAGACCAGAGCCCCTGCATGGTCTACCAAACTTTGTACCCTCTGTGACTGCCTTATGAAGCCTTTGGTCATCTGCCCACCCCTTGCCAAATAACCTCCATTTCTTACTCCTTCACTCAAGTACCAATTGTTCCCATTTTGATACCCAAAAGCTTCCCCAGACCTGCTGGATGTCTAACTTTTGATATTGTAATGTAACAAGTGTAATCTACTATTTATGACTTTGTATTGGGTCACATGCACACTTTGGTTGGCCATGGGTTAGAAGTTCACCTCCTTGGTGGGATGGACTTCCTCCAAACTCAACCCCAAGCCTCCTGCTCCCAAAAATACCTTTCCAGTTTCACTTTTCCTGTTTATTTATGTGTGCTTTGTCTGCACATATGTATATAAATCACATGCATGTCTGGTGCCTGCAAAACCAGAAATGGGTGCTGATTCCAGCTACCACATAGGTGCTGAGAACTGAACCCGGGTCCTCTGCAGAAGTAGCAGGTGCTCTTAACCTGAGTCATCTCTCCAGCGCCATTTTTTTTTGATCACTCATAACCTTATCAATCATATAAATGTTCATTCTTTGTTTCTTCTCCATCTGCACACTAGAGACTACATACCCTAAAGAAGTGATGGTTTTGTCCTGTTGACTTCTTCTGGAGTGGGGTGTGCTGCTAGGGAACAGAATCCTGTGCTCACTGGGTAAAAGCCTCACCACTGAATAAAAAAGGGACTTCTGTATTCTGTTCTCTGCTAGAAGCCCCAGGCCCTGGCACTGTGCAGTCTTCATCCCACCCCCACTCTTAGTCCTTGAAGAGACAAACTGGCAAAATGCGAGAACTGAAAACCAGGGTTAGAGACCTGGTCTACAGAGTGAGTTCCAGGACTGCCAGGGTTACACAGAGAAACCTTGTTTCAAAACCAGCCCCCTCCAAAAAAATTTCAAGAGCTGGAGCAGCTGTATAGAACTAGCCGATGTAGTCAGAGGCTGCTCATTCATTTCCCAGCCCCAACCCCAAAATAAACACATAGAAACTATATTAATTGCAGTATTGTTTGGCCAATAGCTTAAGCCTATTTCTAGCTAACTCTTATATCTTAAATTAACCCATTTCTATTAATCTGTGTATCACCACGTGGTTGTGGCCTACCAGCAAGGTTCTGTCCAGTGTCCAGTGTGGCTACATGGCTTCTCCCTAACTCCACCTACTTTCTCCCAGCATTCAGCTTAGTTTTCCCACCTAGCTCTATTCTGCCCTGCTATAGGACCAAATTTTATTCATTCAATAAAAGCAACACATATACAGAAGGACTTTCCATACCAGGCCAAGACTACGGAGGGGAAGGGAAAGGGGTGAGGAGGGTAAGCCAAGAGAGAACAGGGGAAAGTCCTGCTTTGATGAGAGATAAAGGGAAGACACAACCTCATCAGGCAAGGTGACTTTTATTTGAAGGCAAAAACACCCAGTGGGAGAATTCATATGTAATCTGTAAAAGTTAAAAAACAAGGAAAGAAAAACTTGAATTCAAAAGGCCAGGGAAGAGGGGGGAGGGTGGTAGGTCCTGGACAGGTATGGTCAAGCAACATAGGGGAAATGCAAGAGCAAGCCCTCATGAGGATTCAGGCTCAGGTTTTCCAGCTTCAGAGAGGTGCCCTCCTCTTGGCTTAGCCGGGTACTGTTAGTACTAACCAACAGGTTAGCGCTGGCTGGCAGACTTATGCCAGCAGGGAGGTTAGAGGCCCCTAGCCTGGCTGACAGGCTCATGTCCTGAAAGTTGAGTACCACCAGGTAACGCTCATTCTGGTCCCAGTGGCGGATGTAGGAGAAGAGGCCAGATGAGGAGGCCAGTGCATGGAAGTCACCATGCAACAGAGAGCGCTCCTTACCCCGAAGGTGACTCAGCCTCTTGAACTGGGCCAGGAGGGAGCCAGGGTCTTCATTCTGACCCTGAAAATGAAAGACACAGAAGGAAGGAGTGAAGGGCTGGCTCTACTGGACATCTGTAAGGCACCTGTCCACCGTGAGGGTCACGCCTAAACTGCTTACCTTCACTGTCATGTCTATGCTTATGGGTCCTGGTGTCTGTGGGAGGCTGGATTCATTCCACGGCATGAATGGGGCCTCTACAGGCTAATGAAAAGAAAGTGTGGGACTTTAAAAAGGGGTGGGTACACTCCCATTCCCTATTTTATTTTATTTTTAATTTATTTTATGTGCATTGGTGTGAAGGTGTCAGATCCCCTGGAACTACAGTTACAGACAGTTGTGAGCTGCCATGTGGTTGCTGGGAATTGAACCTGGGTCCTCTGGAAGAGCAGCCAGTGGTCTTAACCACTGAGCCATCTCTCCAGCCCCCCATCTCCTATTTTCATTTCACCATTTTGTATGTTTTTCTGCAGGCAGATGCCTTTGTGGCAGCACCTTATCATGGGCCCCCACACCTTGTACCTCTCTGCTTGTGTGGACTCTTGATAAACCGTGAGTTCCCAGAGGGCTCAGAGTCTATCAAATGGGTGCAGAGTACCACCGTCCAACAAAACATTGGCTGCCATTCTGAACATATTACCAGACACCAGGCATTACCTTTCTAAATAGGTCCTTGGGGTCTGGCGAGATGGCTCAGTGGGTAAAACCACTTGCCATGCAAACCTGACAACCTGAGTTTGATGCCCAGAACCCACATAAAGGCTAATGGCAAGAACTTACTCCACCAAGCTGTACTCTGATCTCTGCGCATGTACCTACACCACACACACACAGGCATGCACAGATGTATTTCCAGCTGAGTTCCACTCCAAGAGAATACACTACATGGCGCCTGAAGCCAGCCCAGTATATACAGTGACTATGACAACAGGAAAACCCTGTTTAAAACATAAACACTTGTCACATAGCCCACAGGATGACTGTTAAGGAATTTAACAAAGTTCCACCTCAGGGCTGTTGTCTGTCTGCTGTTATCCAGATGGCAAGATGTGAAACACAAACAAACACTATTTCCACACTGTGAGGGGCAGAAAACAAGTGGTACCTGTCCAGGAACAAGAACTGCCTTCAGGCCAATCTCATCCCCATAGCTGAAAACAGGGGTCCCTGGCAGAGTGAAGAGCAGCAGCTGGTAGAGTCGAAGGAGCTGAGTTGGTATGGAGGCTGTCAGGAGTCCTGCCTGAGACACCTGGAGGAAGACATGCCTGTGAGGACCCCCACCCCACAACCACCTTCCCCCACACCCATCAGCACTATACTCACACTCCAGCTGCACCAGCGACTGCCAGTGGCATTCAAATACCGAGTGACTAGCAATTCTGTGTGCTCTGCAGTAAAACTGGAATTTGACAGATAGGAGCTAGTCAACAGCAGGTCGCTGGTGGACTCGAGTGTGCTCAGGATCTGCTGGAGGTCAGAGGAGTCAGTTCCTGCAATCAAGAGCCTGCACAAAGCCAGGGCAGGAGTATCATTAGCAAATGGCAGAAATAAAGAATAAAAGTGAAGAGTTTTTAAGACCAGGAAACTCCCCTCTAAGGGCTTAGTACTCCAAGGGGCTCTCACAGTGGGCTCAGGCAGACAGGGGTGTCAGGTACCTACCTATCCTCACTGAAGCTCTTGGTAATATTCTGCCACTCTGCCAAGTATGAGGATGCATCCTAGCACAAAAAAAAAAAAAAGCAGAATTAGAACAAGGAACATCTTTTAGCCCTGGCTGAGACCCACTCTTCTCACCAAAGCTTTGTATCTCAACATAGAAAGGGCACTCACCGTCAGCTTTCCCACATCCCGAACTTGGAACCCATAAACCCCATCCTGCAACCAAGAACTCAGAGCTTCCTACAGGGAACAAAAGAATACAGGAAAGATTAATACACAAATAAGCCCTCACCTCAAATTTCCCTGAGATTTCTACAAAATAGGGGTTCACCCTCTCTCTCTTCAAATATCAGCTCTTGGTATGCTCTTAGTATATAATAGCATTTTTCTACTCTCTATTCTTGCCTTTGGCAAAATATATAGCTTCACTTTTAACAGCTACAAAAAAGACCCAAGAGGGGCTGGAGAGATGGCTCAGAGGTTAAGAGCATTGCCTGCTCTTCCAAAGGTCCCGAGTTCAATTCCCAGGAACCATGTGGTTGCTCACAACCATCTTTCCTCTTCTGGCCTGCAGGCATACACACAGACAGAATATTGTATACATAATAAATAAATGAATATTTAAAAAAAATAAGACCCAAGAGAAAATAAGCATGCATAGCTCTGACACCTACCACTTGGTATGTAGAATGAAAAATACCCTCAAATTGGAAATGAAGAAACAGGTCAGAGAAGCAAGAATATACGGCCAAGATCATAATCAGGAAACAGATTAAACTGGAAGCAGAGACAGGACCTAAAATGCCAGTCAGGACCCTAGGGCAAATGTACTTACTCCTTTCCAGTTTCCTGAGGCCTAGAGAGTGTGTGCTCGCCCACAAGAGCTGGTGGGAGCAAGGCCAAGAATGGAAAGTTTGAAATTCAAAACACAGCCTGAGGGTTGTTAAGACATCTGAAAAGAAGCCAGCTCTGCAGAACAGGCCCAGGCCTGAAGGTTTAAGCCCTGGTTTCAACTGGCACTCAGCACAAAACCACATCCCCATGCCCCCTTTCTTCCCTTCTCATCTACTCTCCATCTTCATCTGAGGCTACCACCTGAAAACATTTCTTTTTGGTTTAAGACCTGTCTCCAACTGAGGCTGTCTTAACTTCTGACGCTATGACTACAGGCTTTCTCCAGTACTTTGAACTTCCTATAATCCCAACACTTGGAAGACAAGAGGACTAGGAGTTCAAGGCCATCCTCAGCAACAGTGTTCTAAAACACAAATCTCCCAACAACTGGCAAGAGCCAAATTGGAAGCCAGGCGGTGGTGGCACACACCTTTAGTCCCAGCACTCGGGAGGCAAATCTCTGTGAGTTCGAGACCACCCTGGTCTACAAGAGCTAGTTCCAGGACAGACTCCAAAGCTACAGGGAAACCCTGTCTCAAAAAACCAAAAAAAAAAACAAAAAGACCAAACTGGATGATTATAGGCGTCCCACCTTCATGCTGAGAAGCCCCCTCAGAATCACAGCTGACAGCAAAGTGTCAGCATCTCCCTCTACTTTTGTTATATCCACCCTGGATGAGCCAGTGTCCTAAAACCTAGGCACCAGAAGCTAGGGTGACATTAGAAGCTTTACCCCAGCCTGGTAGCTGTACAGTTTAAACGACTACCACAAGGAAAGGCAGATTAGAAAAGACTCATTAAGACTTCAAATTTGGAACACATGAAGTCCAGTGTCCTCATCTGCAGACCAGCAACAATAGTGTTTTGTGGTGTTACAAAAGAACATTTTCAAAAGCTAGAAAATACTTGGGATGGGGGCTAGAGAGATGGCTCAGTGGTTAAGAGTGCTGCTCTTATGGGGGACCCAAGTTCACTTCTTATCACCCACATGGCAGCTCACAACTGCCTGTAATTTCAACTGCAGGGGGATCCATCACCCTCTTCTGGCTTCCTGGGCACATGGTGCACATACATACATACACACATACATGCAGACAAAACACTCATACACATGAAACACAAATCTTATTAAAAACTCATAGGAGAGTTAATTTTTTTTTCTTAAATAATAAATACTTGGCATGGTCCCTGATATATAGTAAGACCCTAGTGCTTATAATTCCAGACTGGGCTCCATTCCAAACATATCAAACAAAAACTGGGAAAGCAGTCAGATCAGGATTCCCACAGAGAAAGAAAAGACTTCCTTCTACAAAAAGAAAAGTCAAACTTCCAGACTAACATCTGAGAAATTCCCTTCCTGGCACAGCCTTGCTCCTAGAGTAAAGGAAACACACACACACACACACAAAGAGCAGTCAGAAAAGAAACAAGAAAAAAACCCTGTGTACTGTGGGCCTATCCTTCAGGCTATGTATGGGAGGAAATAGCCCTGCTTGTGAGAGCCACGCTAAGTGCACACAAGGCTTGCTGTGAATGAATCCACACAGTCTGCCACCAAGCACAAAACTCACCTTCACTTTGGCGGCTACAACGTCAATCTCAGCAGGAAGGAACCATGCGTTCTGGCCCCGGTAGTTGGGAGTGAGGTCTAAAATGATGTGAATGCCTAGAACAACAACCAGTGGAGAGAAATTTTGAGGGGTAACAAGGGAAAACAAGGAACCTCACAGAAGGCTACTAAGTGCACCTATGTATGGTTTGTATCTTAGACTTCAATGAACCCCACCAAATCCCTCATCCAGTTTTACAGTGGAGCAAACAAGTTTGAGCTACAGGAACTAGGTTCTCCTCACAAAAAATCTTTCAACATGTTTCCATAGTGCGGTTTTGGTTTCTTGTTTTTTTCTCTTGAGGGGGGTTTTATGTCTATGGGCTGACTGGTGGGATAACCACCTGCATCTACTTCTCAAGTGTTGGGATTATAGGTAGACACTTCTATATCTGTTTTCCATTGTTCTGAGGAATCAAACTCAGGGCTTTATGGATACTAGGCAAGCATTTTATCGACTGAGCTACATTCTCAGCCCTCTATATTGAATTATATAAAAAAAACTGTTAATCTCTTACTCACAAAGGATTCACTTTATAAATTTAAAAGTCATTGATTTTAGCCAGTCATGGTGGCACAGTAAACCTAGCACCAGGTACTAGTGGAGTTCTGTCAACTTTCATCCAGCCAGGTCAACCAACCAGAATTACAAAGTGAGACCCTACCTCAAAACCGAAACAACTAGATAAATAAAAATCATCCAGCCAAGAAGAGAACACATGAAACCACACTGTTCAGTGTGAATCGTAACATATCTCCCCTGAGCCTGCCCTAGAAAAACTCTGAACCAGTTAGGAGTAAACCAGACAAAGACTCTGTCCTGCTTCTCGGCCAGAATGCCAAACCCTTTCCGGTTTCTTGGCAAGACCTACTCTTCTTCTTGGCAGATTGCAGAAAGTCTTTAAAATCTTCCTGGGAGCCTAAAGTGGGGTCAATTTGTTTCAAGTCGGTTTCATTGACTTCATCCTTCTGGTTCTTGTGAATTGGGCCCAGCACCACGCCCTTCACCTTCAGGGTGCTCAAGTACTCCAGATGCTTCTTCAGACCTGCGATGAGGAGAAGGATGAGTTAAACAGTGAGGCATGAGAAGCCTCAGGCCTCCTCATTCTCTCCACCACTTTCCCACTCCCTCAGAGGGGGCTGGATCACGAGACAAAGTAGCTGACGCAAGGAGCCTTGCACATTACTTCAGAAACTGGTTTGAACTGGCTCAGGCGCCTCGTGGTTCAGGGAGGAGAAAGTGGATGTGCTGAGTCAGCCACCCTTAGAAAGAAGTAGGGGTAGGGGTAGCGGGTTTTTTGGGGGGGGTTGTTTTTTGGAAAGAAAGGAAGGAGTGATTGTCAGGGAGTGGTCCCAGAAAACGGAGCAGTGGAGAACTTCTGAGTTCGTCTACAGAGGGTGAGGAGGAAGGAGGAGGGCAGTAGATGGTCCGGTTAAATGACAGGCACAGGGGAAAGGAATGACGGTGTGCTTCCCACTTACCAGCTATGCCTCCAGCGTTCGGGCCTACGAAGGCCTGAAGATCGCCGATGCGATAGAGGGCACCCTCGTGCCACCACCTCTGTACCGGCAGCTCACGGCAGCGCGGCGCCCGAACGATGATGACCACGGCGCCCGCCAGCATGCCAAGCCAGCCGAGCCAGAAGAGCAGGAGCAGCGCCCAGCGGGTGCGCACCCAGCCCGGGCTGCCGGCTACCTTAAGCAGCTCCTCCTTAGACAAGCCCGTGAACTTGGTCCCGGCCTCCGCCTCGTCTTCGGCCACCTTGATCTTCACCAGGCCATTCTTCTCCCTGGCCGCCCCGGCCGCTGCATTCATAGGCTGTTTCTCCGGTTCTAGCTCGTTCAGCTCCACCTCCTTCATGTCCACTTCAGTGTCCTGGCTCATGGTGCCTGCAGAACCAGTGACACGACACGGCCTGTGGTCAGTGGGAGGCTCGAATCCTGCCTGGACCTCCGAGTACAGAGAGATGTCCCGCGGCTCAGCTTTTCTAACTGCTTCTGCCGGGAAGTGACTCGGGAGCTCCGCCCCGGCCCACCCCTTAAAGGGATGCAGAGAAATAATCTCCAGGAGCTACAAAGTGTGCAGCTTTGCTGCTTGAACCTCTATCCCTAATGCTTCTTCCAGTCAGAGTCGGGGAAGCTGAGGACGAATCAGTCACTTTTAGAATAACAAACTCCAATTTGTCCAGACCAAGTTCCAAAGCCCCTCCTCCGACCTTCAGGCACCACTCCCTGAGAGGTCTCTATCCTTTCCTCTCGACAGGATGGCACCAGCCTCCATCCGCACCATCATCCCTTTCGCCCTAGGCAGGGCTCAGGCTAACACCCGGTCTCCCCAACTTCACATAGACCCTTGCACGCAGAGGCAACTACATCCCACTTCTGTTTTCCCCACACCAGGTCTTCTGAGACTCCGAATTTAGCTTAGGTCCTGGATTTCTCCTCGGGGCTTACTCCCAAGCAACTTTCAAAACCCAGAATTTAATTCCTCAGGCAGCAACTATTTACTGAGCACCCACCCCAATCCTTGTTCATTAATTGCATAGAATTAACTTTAATCCGTTCTTCTCCCCATTTAAAATTAATCTGAGGAGAGAACTGCAGTTGAAGTGGACACTACCCTTCTTATTCTACCCTAGTTACTAGTGAGAGAATGTTGGCACTGGCAATCAGACATCCAGAAGAGACTAATGGGGCCAGAATAAGCATTCCAAAGGCATTCAGGCATTTTGAATGTACATGACGGTACCTTGCAGTATGTCTCAAACCCTCCAGTGTGCCAGGCTTCCTACATCATTTGACTATGGTAGGCCCTAGAGAGGCAGCTTAGTTCCCTCACACTCTGAAAGCTTCCCAACCCCCCCCCACCAAGAGGTCCTTAGAAAGAGGGGCAGACCAGCTTCACAGCAGGGACAACTGGACACCCACACTAGGAGGTGCCAATACTCTCAGGAACTTCTTGTTCTTTACCTCAGCCAGCTGAGTTATTTTCAGAGAGGAGCTGAAGAAAACAGGTCCTTTCTCCCTCTCCCACATAGGTTGGCAGCCAAGATTGCTATATATTTGGAAGAAAGCAGACGACAAGATCTGAACAGTAGAGAGAAAGGGGTGTGAAAAGTCTCATTACCTGCCATTGCCCTTTCAAATTCCCCAAGATCCTCCCCAGCCTCACTAGAGAAAAGCCTGCATACCAGCTCCTAGGAAGAGGCAAAGTAGGTAGAGGTTAAGGTTCATGGCAGTGCTCACAGATGATAAGAGGTCTACCTTGCCCTGGGCATGCCAGATAAGAAGGGTTCAGGGCAGAGTTATACCCAGCACGAAAGCTCAAGGTTTGCAGACTGTACAAACAGAAGCACTCCTTGAGATGGTTCAATGTAATGCTCCTAGAAACACAGCATCTTGGTCCAACCAGATGGCTCACTGGGTCACGTCAACACAAGGCTCATCTGGTAAAGGTACTTGCCCACCAAGCCTGACAATCTGAGTTCAATCCACATGGTGGAAAGAGAATTGACTCCCAAAAGTTGTCCTCCGACCTCCACATGCTCACTGACCCCCATGAAATAAATTTTTAACATAGTATCTCCTAGCCCCATGGCTCCAGGCAGCAGAAATCAATTCCTAAGTGACTTAGAGAAGTGAACTCAACTCAGTCCTTTCACCCAGCACACCTTCCAATCGCTACTGTCCAGTCACATCAGCTTTCCAGCACCTGCCAATCTCAGAACACTCGGTATTTTCAGTCTTACGCCTCTTGTATATGCTGTTGCCCTGCTGTGAGAGAGAGCACACACCTGGGATTACTTTTCCCCCACTGCTACAACACAGCGCCCACAATTTCTTGTCTCTGCTTCCTTGTCTGAGTGTCTGCTCTTGAAGACAAGTGGTGAGAGAGCCTTGTGTATTTGTCAATTTGTCTTCTCAGATACCATACTCTAAGCCCTTCATACGTGTTTGGTAAATGAGTGGATGAACTATAGGATTCAAACCCGCTCGTCCCTTCCTAGAAGAAACTAAACAAAGTCAAGCACTACTATATCAAGATGTGTAGAAAAACAAACCAAGTCTTATTACTGTTCAAACTAAAACAAAATGGTGACAATGGAGGACAAGAAAAAAAGACTAGAGAGAAAAAGGTCAGATGTACCAGGCATGGTGGCATATGCATACAATCCAAGAATTTGGGAATTGGAGGTAGGAGGATCAGGAGTTCAAGGCCAGCCTCAGAAGCACAGTGAGGCAAGTCTGGGCTACAGGAGAGTTTGACAGAGAGGCGAGAAAGATGAAAAGGAAGGAGTTCGAGATTCCAGAGGTAAATAGAATTTCATACCCTGCTAGTATGACTAATTTAGTATTGACTAAAATAAATTTAAAGGGCTGGGAATGCAGTTCAGAGGAGGGCTACTTGCCTACTATGTGCAAAGTTCAGGATTCCATCTGCGGCACCACAGGCACTGAAGAATGAAGGGCTAGAGATGTAGTTCAGCTAGTAGAGTGCTTGCTTAACACTTGAAAAGCCCTGGTTCTACCCCTACCACCACATAAGTCAGGCACAGAGGAGGCACAGCCCTTTTATAATCTTAGCACTCCAAGTGCTAAGGCAGGAAATGTTCAAAGTAACCATCAACTACACAGCAAGTTTGAGGCCAGCCTGGGCTACATGAAACCCCAACTCAGAAACAAGCAACAACAAAGACAAAAACAAAGTAAATACAATAGATATACTGGAGTAAGAAGATTATGTGAGGCCACAGTGAGAACTGAAGTCCAAGAGAAGGCCCAGAGAAGACACACCAAACTCAGCAGGAATGTACTGGTGAGAGGGGCATCTGCGCCATTCAGAAGCTAAGTGGTGGCTCCACCACTATCTAGAGCTGACAGGGAAGAAGGCAGAGACGTGGCTGAGCCACTGAAGACGCAAAGATGAGTAGGAATGAACCACCACATCCATCACATGTAGCCACTGCACTAAGAAACACCGAGGCACAGCACATACAGAAGATCCTATCATGAACTAAATACTGTCTGACCCTATCAAGTCCTAATATCACACACACCCAGCAAGTCTTTGATAACATGAAACGGTTCTTCCAGTCTGAAGCAAAACCAAAAAAAAATGGAAGTAATAAAAGCAGGTAGCCTAGACCCCATTGGAACCACCATTATTTATGCATCATGTAAAAAGCATCTATGTAATAGAGGGTATCTTGAATAGACTACATAAAGGAAGAAATGAAAAGAATTGTGGGTGCCAGTCATATTCTGAGACAGCCTTGAAAAACTAAGTAGAAGGAAGCTTGATGTAAGAAACACCTGTAATCCTAGCACTCTGGAAGCCTGAGGCAGGAAGATCACAAGTTCCAAACCAACCTGGGCTACATAGGGAAACATGATCTCAAAAATAAAATAATCATGGGAGATGGAAGATGGCTTAGTGGTTAAGAGCACTGACTGTTCTTTCAGAAATTCTGAGTTCAACCACATGGTGGTTCACAAGCACCTGTAATGAGATCTGGTGCCGTCTTCTGGCCTGCAAGGACACACTGCTGGCAGAACACTGTATACATAATAAATAAATAAACCTAAAAAAAAAAAAGCACTGACTGTTCTTCCATAAAACTAGAGTTCAATTCCCAGCACCCACAAGGCAGCTAAGAACAGTCTGTAATTTATCCACACTTCCCAGTGCCCAAGCCTTCTGCCTGGCCACCTGATATGCTTTGACCATCAGAACAATAAATGAAATGGAAGCAGAACATGAAAAAAAAAAAGTCTAATTCCAGTTCCAGGGGTTCCTATCCCTTCTTCTGGCCTCCAGGGGGCACTGTACACACATGGTATACAGACATACATGCAGGCAAAAAACACCCATGCACATAAGATAAATTTTTAAATTAATTAATTTTTCTGTCTATTAATTAGACTAGGGTGTAGTTCAGTAGTAGGAGCACTTGCCAAGCACACATAAGGCCTGTGTTCAATTCTCAGAACCATAGAAAACAAATAAAATTAAATTAGGGGCTGGTAAGATAAATCTTGCATAGCCTCTGCTGTCAAGTATGACCTGAGTTTGAGCTGACTCATATAGTGGAGGAGAGAACCAACTCTCAAATGTGGTCTTCTGAGCTCCACACTTGCTACATGGCACCTGCTCACATGAATAAATGATTAAATAAATAAATACAGCCAGGAAGTGGTGGCACATGCCTTTAGTATCAGCACTAGGGAGGTAGATGTAGGCAGATATCTGTGAGTTCGAGGCCAGCCTGGTCTACAAAGCAAGTTCCAGGACAACTTGGGCTATACAGAGAAACCCTGTCTCAAAAAACCAAAAATATAAAACAAAGTAAGGGCTAGAGAGATTACTCAGAGGTTAAGAGCACTAACTGCTACCAGGCGGTGGTGGCGCACGCCTTTAATCCCAGCACTCGGGAGGCAGAGGCAGGCGGATCTCTGTGAGTTCCCGAGTCCAGCCTGGTCTACAAGAGCTAGTTCCAGGACAGGCTCCAAAGCTACAAAAAAACTCTGTCTCGAAAAACAAAAACAAAACAAAAAAAAAAAGCACTAACTGTTCTTCCAGAGGTCCTGAGTTCAATTCGCAGCAACTACATGGTGGCTCACAGCCATCTATAATGAGATCTAGTTCCCTCTTCTGGCCTGCAGGCATACATGCAGGCAGAACACTGTATACATAATAAATAAATCTTAAAAAAAAAATAAAACTAGGGGCTGGAGAAATAGCTCAGTGGTTAAGAGCACTGCCTGCTCTTCCAAAGGTCCTGAGTTCAATTCCCACAACCACATGGTGGCTCACAACCATCTGTAATGAGATCTGGTGCCCTCTTCTGGTCTGCAGGTATACATGCAGACAGAATACTGAGAATACTGTATACATAATAAATAAATAAATCTTAAAAAAAATAATAAAAAAATAAAATGCATAGTGTTAGGGGTATAGCTCAGTGGTACAGTGTGTATTCAGCATGTTCAAGTTACTGTGCTGGATCTCTAGAACAAGACTGACAGATGGACAGAGAACCTTTTCCCCCTGGGTCTCCCAGTACCAAGAGAAGCTCTAGTCATTTGCACATTTCCTTTCTTCACTACAGGGAGGCAGTACCCCTTGCTACCAGGTGGGGGCAGGGTTGTTCTTTGACCAAACATTCATTAGCACTCTAACAGCAAGCTCACTTGATTCATAACCAGTGATAGGGGATCAATTGAATTGGAAAAAGATCAGTAAAAAAAAAAGATAGAGGTAGATTGAGGCAGGAGGACAAAGAATTCAAAGCCAGCCCAAGCTCTCAAAACCAAAATATATATATACATCTGTATAGCTTAGTGGTTAGAGCACCGCCTAGCATGTATGTACCTATCTAGCACCATCTGTCTCCATCTAGCTACTGTCTATGAAGCTGAAGCAATAAACTAATAATTACATATTGAATTCTATTTGTGTCTTATACCTTGCTAGGTAATAGGAAAATGATTCACCTGCATAAGATTAAATCAGGAACTTTGTGGCTAGTAGCAGTGGTTGGTCAGGCTCAGGGGAGGGAACTGGTGAGATAGCTCAGCAAGTAAAGGCACTTACTTTTGAAGCCTGGTGGTTAGTCCCTAGGACTCTCATAACATAGAGATGACCTCCACTTTATCTCTGGGACCCACATAGTAAGAGAGAAACTACTGAAAGCTGCCTTCTAACCTTTTCATATGTACTGTGGCATACCTGCACATGTGGGCTCATTCATACACACAAAATAATTGCAATAAAGGGGCTGGAGAGATGGCTCAGTGGTTAAGAGCACTGACTGCTCTTCTAGAGGACCCGGGTTCAATTCCCAGTACCCACATGGCAGTTCACAATTGTCTGAAGATCCAGTTGCAGGGGATCTGACACCTTCACACCAATGCACATAAAATAAAGTTAAATAAAAGAAACTGAGATAAAAAATAATAATAATTGCAATAAAGATTTGGTTTTTTTAAATTTATTTATCATTTATACAGTGTTCTGTCTGCATGTTTGCTTGCACGCCACAAGAGGGCATCGTATCTCTTTGTAGATAGTTGTGAACCACCATGTGGTTGCTGGGAATTGAACTCACAACCTCCAGAAGGGCAGTCAATGCTCTTAGCCTCTGAGCCATCTCTCCAGCCCTAAAGATTTGTTTTAAAAAGAAACAGATGGTCAACTTTAATTAGCAACTTGACATAACACAGAATCACCTGGGAAGAATCCCAATGCGGGATTATCTACATCGGGTTGACCTGTAGCCATGTCTGTAGGGGACTGTCTTAATTAAACTAACAGATGTAGGAAGACAAAGCCTGTGTATATGGCATCCTTCATCCTGTAGGGGTTCCTGTGCTGTCTCAAAGAGGTTGAGCTGAGCACAAGCAAACAAGCAGGTGACCATGTATGCATTTGTTTATTTATTTTTTTAATTTTTAAATATTTCTTACGGTTTAGTTAACTTTATTTTATGTGCATTGGTGTGAAGGTGTCAGATCCCCTGGAACTGGATCTTCAGACAGTTGTGAACTGCCATGTGGGTGCTGGGAATTGAACCCGGGTCCTCTAGAAGAGCAGTCAGTGCTCTTAACCGCTGAGCCATCTCTCCAGCCCCCACATTTGTTTATTTTTATTCTTGACTTTTTGAGGTTTGTCCTGACTTCCTGAAAATGATGGACTATAACCTGAAACTGTAAGCTATAATAAACCTCTCTCTCTCCTACATTGCTCTTTGTTAGAGCGCTTTATAACAACAACAGAAAGCAAACTAGGGCAGAAAACATTTGGTGAGGAAGCAGTGGCCATCAAACTGAGCTGTACCCTAAGGACAGTGGAGAGCCACTGAAGGATTGGGAATTGACATGGGAACTTAAACAAATTTTTAAAAAGGTTTTATTTTCATGTAAGGATGGTTTGTTTGCATGTATTCTGTGTACCATGGGCATGTCTGGTGTCCTTGGAGACCAGAAGAGTGTGTCAGATTCCCTGGAACTGAAATTACAGACAGTTGCTAGCTGCCATATGGGTGCTGGGAACTGAACTCCCTAACTACAAAGTAAAAATGGACTTCTAGAAGGGAAGAAACTGCAGTGTGACCATTTGTGGTTAAAATCAAAACACAAAACACTAGCGGGGAGGCTGGAGATGTAGCTCAGTTAGTAGAAGGCTTAGCATACAAAAAGATCCTGGTTTTGGTAAAGCAGTGGTTGTGCATGCCTGTAATCTCAGCATTCAGGGGGCAGAGACAGGTGAATGACTGTGAGTTTGAGGCCAGCCTGGTCTACAAAGCATGTTCCAGGACAGCCAGAGATGTTATACAGAGAAACCCTGTCTCAAAAAAGAAAAAGAAAAAAAGGAAGTCCTGGGTTTGTATCTCACTACCTCATAAAACCCTAGTAGGGTAGTGGTGGTACACGCCTTTAATCCCAGCACTTTAATCCCAGGCAGAGGCAGGCAAATCTCTGTAAATTCAAGGCCAGCCTGGTCTACAGAGTGAGTTCCAGGACAGGCTCCAAATCTACACAAAGAAACCCTGTCTTGAAAAAACCAGAAAGAAAAAAAAAAACAACCACAAACCTGTAATCCCAGTACTTACAGGGTAGAGGCTAAGAACTGACAAGGCAATATTGATATTGAAGGGACACTAGTCCACTCAAGCATATGGCTCTGGCAGGCCTTGCCCTTCTCCCCATTCAACTAGCCACTAAGGTCTAATATTTCCTTAGCATGCATGCCTAATTAAAATTAAACACCTCATCCTAACACGGGGTTCCTCCTTTACCTTTATAAACTGCCATAAGCTTATGTGCCATGTCTATCTCCCCTCTACCCAGAGGCATTCCTTTGTCCCTCCAGGACAAATACCCCTGCCCCCTTTCCCTTGTCCCCTTCCCCTTCTCCCTCGTCCCCTAGCTCCTTTACCACAGCATCCTAGCCCATTCTAACAGAGACCTTCTCTTTTTCTCTTAAGAATGACACCTGCAAGGTCATTTGCTGCTGTTTTATTGCCTGAGTCAGAAAGCAGCCACTTTAATTTTTCTTCCCTTCTTAATAAGGAATCTCTCTGTGAAAACACATATTTGGGTGTGGTTTCTACCTCATTCGGGGTCTGAAAGTGAGCCCCTGCTGCACCTGATTCCCTTTCAAATATAGCAATCAAAAAATGCCCAATCAACCATGGTGCAGGCCTTTAATGCCAGCACTTGGAGGAGGCAGAGGCAGGCGGTTCTTTGTGAATTTGAGGCCAGCCTGGTCTACGGAGCTACTTCCAGGACAGCCAGGACTATTACACAGAGAAACCCTGTCTCGGAAAACCAAAAATAAAATAAAATATCCAAATCAGTAGACAATAAAAGATTACAAATATTTACTTCTAGAATAGACAATTTCCAGTGAAGATGGGCCTGCTTTTCATCAATGTACTCAAACTGGAATATTCCCAAAATCTGGATCATTTTCCTTAATTGGTCAAAAATAGAAATCAGAGTAACTAAGTAACAGTTCTGCCCCAGTGGCCAAGTAGTGATTTGGGGTAACTTAATAAAATATTCACTTCTCTCATCTGGAAAGTGGGATTTTGTTTTGGTTTGCTTTTGTTTTCTTTTTAATTTTAATTTATGTAAGTTTGTGTAATATATGCCGTATATGTGCAAGTGCCCAAGAATCCCAGAAAAGGGAGTTATGTTCTCCCTGGAGCTGAAGTTACAGGTGGTTGTAAGCAACACAACCTGGGTACTAGAAGCTGAACTTGGGTCCTCTACAACAACAGCATTTGATTTTAACTGCTGAACCATCACTTCAACCCCTGTTCTAAACACTCCAGAACCGAAAGAAAAAAAAAGAAAGAAAGAAAGAAAGAAAGAAGAAATTGTTCAATAGCTAAGAGAACCAACTGCTCAACCAGAGGACCCTGATTCAATTCACAGCAACTAAATAGCAGAGTGCAACCATCTGTTAACCCCCAGCCTCAGAGGATCCAAGAACCTCATCTGGTCTCTATGGGCACTGGATGCATATGGTGCACAGACATACATGCAGGCAATACACTCATATAAAGTTGTTTGTGGTTGGGAGACAAAGGCTAGCCTAGTCAGGTCAAAAGAAAGAAAAGCGGGGGAGAGGCTCTAGCCATATGTCATGGTACCACCCTCTCCTAGCCTCCTTGGGCACCAGGCACACATATGGTACACCTGTATAGATATAAGGAAAACACTCGCAGACACAAAATAAATAAATATAAAACAAAACAAAATTTACTGGGGGTTGGAGAGAAGGTTCAGCAGTTAAAAGGTTAAAAGCATCTGTTGCTCTTGCAGAGGAACTGGGTTCAGTTGCCGGCACCCACACAGCAGTTTGCAACCATTCTTGACTCCAGTTTCAGGGGTCCAGTGCCCTCTTCTGGTCTCTGTGGGTACCAGGCACACATATAATGCACATTCATGCATGCAGGCAAAACACTCATATTCATAAAACAAAAATAATATATCTAAATAAAATAGTTCTGACCTGCTAGTAAACATAGAGTTTATGTGTAGTATTAAGCTTTCATGTGAGAACTAGGGAAAAGACTATCCTTTTTTCAGCGAACAGGGGCACAAGAAAGATAAGCAGGCCCAAAAATTTAGTTACTTATTATTGTGTATTTGCTTGCTCCCCAAATTACCTTGCAAACAGAGCTACATGCAAAAGCAGTAAGATGAAATGTACACAAGTATGGTAATTTCCATTGGCCTATTGCCCCTTGAAGTGTACTCTCAAACTGTTCCTTTAAAAAAAATTATACATATTAATGAGCCTGGCATGGTGGTGTGCACCTTTAATCTCAGCACTGGGGAAGGAAAAGCAGAAGAATCTTTTAAAGTTCAAGCCCAGTCTGGTTTGCATAGTGAGTTCTAGGACAGCCAGGGCTATGTAGAAACCCTGTCCCAAAAAAATGTATTTTTTTTAGTTGTGTGTAGGCATGTGTGTGCACATGAATACAGGTACCCTCAGAGGCCAGTTGGATCCACTGGAACTGGAATTATAGGTGGTTGTGAGTCATTTGACATGGGTGCTGGGACCAAACACAAGTACTTTAGACGAGTGAGTATGGGCCATTTCTCCCCTCAGTGACCTTTTTTTTTTTGGCGGGGTGTGTGTGTGTGTGTGTTTCAAGACAGGGTTTCAACTATGTAACCCTGGCTTGTCTGGAACTCATTATGTAGAACATGCTGGCCTCAAACTCTGCCTGTCCCTGCCTCCATAGTGCTGGGATTAAAGGCCAAAATGTCTAGCTTTTTTTTTTTTAAATTTTAAGTTCATTTAATTTAGGTATATGAGTGTCTTGCCTGCATGCAAATATGAGTATTGCATGTGTGCCAGGTGACCTTAGAGGTCAGAAATGGGTATTAGATCTCCTGAAACTCGAATCGCCAATGGCTGTGAGCTGGGCATTGTACCAACGTCTTCTACAAGAGCAACCAGTTCTGATTTTGGAATCAGGCTGTCTGGATTTATAACTTGGAACTAATATTGCTTATCTAGATAACACCCAGCAAATTACTTAATCTCTTCAGGCCTCAGGTTCCTCATCTATTACTTAACCTTAACACCTTCCAACTCAAATAGCAGGATTATTAAATGAGGTCATGCAGAAGAACAATTAGCAAGAGAGTAATAAGAGTTAGCAACGAAAGCGTACACACATAGATGTTTGCTATAAATGACTAATGGTGCTGGACGGTGGTGCCACAGGCCTTTAACCCCAGCACTTGAGTTGGAGGCCAGCCTGATCTACAGAGCAAGGTCTAGGGCAGGCTCCAAAGTTACAGAGAAACCCTACCTCAAGAAAAAAAAAAAAGAGTAATGTGATGCCAGTCCATAGCTAACTGTGACCTAGACAAGACCACCCATGTGTAAATGAGGGTTGTCGATGTCCCTGCCTCTTGGTATTGTGGACAGACAATATAGGATGCTTAAAACGGTAAGCCCATTTGGGTGGAGAGGTGTCAGACTCAGTAGTAGAGCACTTGTCTACACATGCACATATCCTCAGGCTTAATCTACAGCACCGATAAGAAAAACATGCAGCATGCTCCATAAATGACACCTATTGTTGGCCCTACTTCAATTCGGGCCAAGATAAATCTGTCTCCAGAATGACGCGGGGCATTGAGGACTGACTTCGTTTCCCTAAAAGGCTCCATGCAAGAGGTCTCCAACCGAGCTCAGCCAGGGGCCCAGTACCTGAGTCGCCCCCTGCGCTGACAACCTGGACATCAGGCCCCGTCTGAGCGACGGGCGGTTGGCGGGGGATCGCGACGCCGCCGGTGGAGTGTTCATTAGGTTCGGGATCCATAGAGATGGATCTACAGGCGGCTTTAGCGTGAGTGAGGGCAAGGAATCACGTAAAGTGATGGGGACCTGAGACCGTAACGCAGTCAAACCGCAGCGGTCACGAAGCCAACCTCCAGCGATGACGTTTCATCTGCAGTGGGTTGGAACCACCTCGCTGCAGCGCCGAGGGCGTAACGCCGCACTCCCCTACAGCGCCTGCGCCACTTTCGCGCCACAAGTTCGAGGCGGAGCGCTCTTCACGCGCCTTTGGTGGAACTCTCTACCCACAGTTCTCCCGGCTTGCCGTCGTTTCCGTGGGCGCATGCGTCCCTGCTGGTCCCGCCTCCAAATCCCGTGGTCCTCTGCGAAATGATATTTAAGCGTCGTCCGTTGTTCTTTTCGGTCTCATTTTTCCGTGCGCCAGGTAAGTTCTGTTTCCATGGGTGGGCTTTTCCTTTTTTTTAAATCTAGCGCACGCTGTTTCCGCGGCTGGCGAGGATCTCGCAGAGGTCTAACTACCTCTGTTTTGATGAAAGGCGTTAACCTCCACGCGTGGCTTTTCCTTAAGGAGAAATTGCTTCTGGTGGGTTTTGTTGCTTTAAGAGCACGCGTGAACATAGATAGCGCTTCCCAGATGTGATTCTGTGTAACATCGGTAACTGGGGCAGGGAGGTTAGTTACGTTTGCGAGGGAGTCTTCAGGACCTCGAAACAGCAGGACTTTGTGAAGGACAAAATGGTGGCGACGGTACAGGGCCATCCCCGATGATGATTTCCTTTTCACAGACCTGTACTGATTTCCATGAGGATAAGTAATTCTGAGGAGGCTGGCCCGGTACCTAAAGCCTTCTGCCCCCACTCAGATTTCTCCTAAATGGCGGTGTAGAAATAACCAAATGCTAATTCGTTGCAGGTTTGGGATGATTGCATACGGAAGCATGGATGTGTGCGCCCTTTTTAAGAGTAAGTACTTATGGCTTAGCTCGTTTTTGGTGGCTGTAGGTAGTAAATGTGTTACCGGGATGACATACAAGTTGAACTCTCTCTTTCTGATGGGTGCAGTGGAGAAAACAGAAAAATCTCTGAGTAGCACAAGTCTGCGGCAAATAGCTGTTTGGTTTAGAGGGAGGGCTGACTGAATTGTTTTCGTTTCCATTTTCTTACTCAGATATGGTTAATGTCAGCGGAGCTTACAATGTGGAACCAGGCTAGGTTGACCTTACAACGCTTTGCTGGCAGTTCAGGTGGGTGTGAATGGTTCATGCGCGCGGAGAAGAGGGAGCACGTCTAGATGACCACTTAATGATGAGTGTAAATGACAAGCATATGTCTGAATTGTAGTGATGTCATCTCTCTGCTGAAAAGTGGGCTGAATAGGATGGAGGGGGTCCTGGGGTGGCTATAGCTAACTAAATTAAGTAATTTGGTTTTCCTGTGTCCAGCATCCTGTAACAATATTCTGAGGAATGCAAACGACCTCCCAGGATGATTACAGGTAATTGTCCAAATGAGGCTGCGACTTTCCCATAGCTGGAGAGGAAAACATCGAAGCAGCACGCAGCAGCCCTCTTTCTTGCTGCTCATGTGTTCTACTTTCTAAAGGACACATTCTTAATAAGCTTATTCAGAACCAAGTCACTGTCAAATGATTTGAATCAATGTGCTGATGCTCTGTGAAGGTTGAATTAATAGCATGTTAGAGTTCTGATGGCAGTTGGTGGTGATGAGGGAGTCCTGGTCCATCCAGATGGTTGAAAATAACTGCTTGCTACTCTTTTCCAGGTTGTAACCTGAGGGCTTGTCTAAAGGTGAGTTCACCTGATAGTTCAGATCACCTCCTCATTTCTCCTGGATACTTAAGTACAGATGATAAAAATCAAGCAGTGTTGAATATTTTGCTAGTGGGGTAACTGACAGAATTGGGTTTCATAAGAGCCAAAGAACAATGAGCACGATTTATATAGCATGTTCCTGGCTGTTAGGAATAGTAAAATAACTAAGCATGGTGGTACTGTGCTTCCTGAGCCCAACACTGAGGAGGCAGAGACAAGAGTCCTGGGGCTACACAAAAATCCTGTCTCGGGGAAAAAAGACTGAGATAGGTATTAACTATTGTTGAAATTTTCGCTAATTAACTTTCTTTATTTAGGAGAAGATAATTCCTGTATACCACCAATCACTGGCATTCAGAGGTTAGCTGATTTTTTTTTTATTTGGATAGGGTTCATGTAGGCAGTTTCTGTGATGAATCAACTAGCTCACTATGACTACCAATGAAAACATAAGAACACCTGAGAAACTGAATAGTAGAGTGTGGGTATGGCTGTATATCAAGCCTTTCTCATCCAACAGTTTGCTTTTTCCACAGGTTCTGTTAGCAGTAGCATCCTTGCTGGTTCAGAGGTAAGTACAGTGTGTTCATACATGTGACATTGGCTTTCAAGTTCCTAAAGGCACTTTAGGAGTTTCAAATGATGACTTTTATAGAATCTCGTTCGGCTGATGGTTGCTGTTGAGACTTGGAAATCTGAATTATCACAGAAAAATGGATTACATGGAGACAATTTATTGTGGGTTTTAAACGTTGACTATCTTTGTTTCAGATCTGGTATCTGGCCTAGAGCTGAGGAACCAACATTGCCAGGTAAATGCTTTTGTAATGCTATTTGTTGTATAAATTGGGTATCTGTGTAATGGTTTGATCTAGTGAATTCCTGCTCACCAGTGATGAGTTGAATACCGCCCCAGTCTGATAACTGTGGAGAAAGGTATTTTCTGAGTTGAGATCACCCTGGATCAATTGTGAGAATTATTAAGTTAGTGCATAAATTCTATAAAATAAGCTTTCATTACAGGCAGTAAGGATAATGGCCCTACTCTCTGTGGTCTGTCTTGCAGGGAAGTTGAACACATCTTCACTCGGCTGGGATGAGGTGAGAAAGCATGGGTGTAAGGTGTGCTGAGCTATAGTTTCCCCATGAAGAAACTTTCACATGTCTTACTTCCTGTCCTAGCGCCAGAGCCTGAAAAGGTGAACCCACTGGGGCTGGCTGGGGGAAAAGAGGAAGATTTGTTCCAGAAGGAACTGTCTGAGGGATTGAGTTTTTATAGAGAGGAAAGAATTGTCGGTTGATAAAAGATAAAAGGTGGCTTGTCTTTTCCCAGGTCTGAAGAAAGAATGAGGAAGGAACCTGTTAATGGTAGGTAGATAATTGGTATTGAGTATGGGCAGGCTGGAGTTTTGGTTAGACAAGCTCTTAGGATGTGTGGAAGGCAGAGGGTTGTCCATGTGGGTGCATTTGGCATGCTACATTAACTTAATTAAAACTTAATTTACTTTTACAGGAATCCAGATCTCCAAGAACAAAGATCTCTATTCCCTCCATAGTTTGGAGTTGTGTCATTGTTCTCTTAATAAAATTGCTATTTGCCATTTGTTGTTTGGTTCATCTGTTTGGTAGGATAAAAGTTAAAAGGCTAGTAGCATGTGGCTTTTTAAAATTTCATACTTTTTCTTTTAAAATTTCATGCTTTTGTCCTGTAAATTTCTTTAATATTGGCTGTCCTAGAATTAGCTCTGTATACCAGGACTGCCCTCAAACTACAAACTTAGTGCTTGCCACTCTCCCCACCCCCATGGGATTAATAGAATGTACCAACACCTGGCCTGGTCAAAACGGGCAGGGGCAGGTCAGCCTAGTCTATAAAAGCTAGTTCCAGGACAGACTCTAGGGGTAGATAAACCAAAAGAAAGTAGCAGTAATGGGTTATGAGTTACTTTGTATATGAAGGTCTTTGGTATTTAACGCTGAACTTCTGATAACCATGCTTGCCTAGAAGTGATATAAAGCCCCATCAATACTAGCATTTGAGGGTTTGGGACTTTGACCTTCCAGTGCAGTTCGGTCATTGATGCTTTACCCATCTCCCTTGAAGGTTCGTGGTTTCTAGGAATCACATAAGTTTTGAAACATTGCTAGTTAAGGTGCTAGGTTTTTGATGGGAGGTTTTCTGGGAATTGGGTTCATTTTCCACTGTATCATGAGACTGTGAGTTGAGTTGCTATCAAGCTTGCTAGGTTAGTCCTTAACTGAAAACTTGTCTGCCAATACCATTTGCTTGAGGGGGATGTTGAGCCCTAGGCTTCATGATGTCAGGATCATTTGGAATACCAGCTGCTAAACAGGATGGACATACCCTATCAATGTAGCCTGCAGCGCTAGCATAAAGGCACAGGTGAGTCTGTTAATCCCCCCCAATCAAGAATAAAACCACTGCCATAGATGAAAGCCAAATTTGAGGTAAGATGGGTTGACAGGTTCCCGGGAAAACACCCAGAATTTATTTGCAGGGGCATAAAAGAAGACAATACATACACATTTCCAATCACTGGCTCTAGCCTGCCGCTATTTTGCCCATATGTGATCAAACATTGCCAATGGAGCAAACTTGATTGGAGGAATGAAAAGTGTTATCTTTCATAAGTAATAGCTTCCAGCATTTCACAAACCATCTGTCCTTAGTCAAGGGACTTGTAGATCAGGCGTTTTGTCTCATGCATACTAATCCAAACTTAAAATGTAATTTTAGGTGTCACAAGTCCTGTGCTAACTTGTCCAAAAAGACCAAGTAGTAACAAGGCCAAAAACACTGTCAAACTATCTTGCTGTCTCACCAATCCTGCCAATATGAAAAATACAAAGTAATTTGCCATTACACCAGGAAAAGGGACAGACCTTGGCAAAAAATTAATGACAAGGCTGTGGACTATGAGGAGCCATTGTGACTCGTGTTGGGGGGGAGGCTAGAGAGATGGCTCAGCAGTTAAGAGTACATACTGCTCTTCCAAGGCCCTGAGTTCAATTTCCAGTACCCGCATGGCAGCTCACAACTGTAATTCTATAATCTGTAAATCTGACATCATCACAGAAATCCATGCAGGCAAAACACCAATACGCATAAAAATTATTAAAAAGTAGTTGGGGACAAGGCCAGAATGGTTGATTCTAGCAGCAAGGATTTGGGTATGAGATTACTGGTGGGATCTGGTGTCATATGTAATCCCAGTCAGTATCATCTTTGGCTACACAGCAAATTCAAAACAATGGGAGACAAATAATGCACACCAAAGAAACTGGTTGTATTTCAACTCTGTCATCTGGCTGTCAGAATTCATACACAGGTTGTTTTTCCGACTCAAAGCACCAGGGCATCAGGGCATTCTGCCACATGTGCACTAATGGTTCCCAGGTTCTGTTTTTTGTTTGTTTTTTTTGGTTTTATTTGAAACAGGGTTTCTTTCCGGCTCAGGGTTTCTTTATTTAAAGCTTTGCAGCATGTATTTAGGAGAACCTCTCACACACACTTCATTTTTTTTTAATGATTTATCTTTTTTTGCTTTTAGTCTTTTTTTTTAAGATTATTTATTTATACAATGGTCTGTCTGCATGTATGCCTGCATGCCAGAAGAGGACGCCAGATCTCATTACAGGTGGTTGTGAGCCATCATGTGGTTGCTGGGAATTGAACTCAGGACCTCTGGAGGAGCAGCTAGTGCTCTTAACCTCTGAGCCACCGCTCTAAGCAAATGCACACATCTTTGTCTTTTTTGAGATGGGGGGTCTCTGTTTCAGTCCTCCCTCTGTAGCCCAGACTGGCTCAGTCTTTTGAGTATTGGAATTAAAGGTGTGTTCTACCACACTTGATTTAAAGAGATGTTTCATATTAACCTTGCAAATTTGTGTTTTCCAAAGTAAAGCCTTTATTTTTTCTATTATGGAGTCTCAATGTGAACAAATAAAAACGATGTCGTCTCTACTTTTAAAAACTGACCTAAAAGGATTGACAGTTTCACTTTCCATCTTTAGTTTTCATTTATAGTCAAGAATGAAGTCACACGTCAGGCAGTGGTAGCGCCGGCCTTTAATCCCAGCACTTGGAAAGCAGAAACAGACCTGTGAGTTCAAAAGGCCAGCTTGTTCTTCAGAGTGGGTTCACTAAAGCCTGGGCAGATTCAGTGAGTTCGAGGCCAACCTGGTCTACAGAACGAGTTCCAGGACAGGCTCCAAAGCTACAGAGAAACCTTGAAATATTTAGTTTTCATTTATGGTCAAGAATGAAGTCACGTGCCGGGCGGTGGTGGCACTCGCTTTTAATCCTAGCACTTGGGAGGCCGAGGCCAGGCGAATATCTGTGAATTTGAGACCAGCTTGGCCTACAGAGTGAGTTCTAGGACAGCCAGGGCTACACAGAAAAAACCTGTCTCGAAAAACAAAACAAAAACAAAAGCAAAAAGAAAAAAAAAGGAAGGAAGGAAGAGACGGACTGAGGGAGGGAGGAAAGAAGAAAAGAATGAATCACTTCTGAAATTCCTTTAATACTGCGGGACATTCACTATAAGGATAGTCAGAGAGACCAATGAGAGCAGGCTCCACCCACCCAGCATTGCAGTTCAGAAAGTATGCTTTTCACTGACAGCGCAAAATGATCCTTACTTTTCAGTTCTCCATAAAGATTATTCTGTTTGTAGTTTTCCGTTTGTTTGGTTTTTGTTTTTTTCCGTAAAGCTAAAACAAGGTGGGGTTGGCAGAGTTTTGCGGTTTCTACTTTTCCGGCTTCCAGGAATGGCGCTGTCCAAACTGAGCGTGTTTGAAACCAGTCTGTAATTCCCCAGCTACTGTTAGGCTGAGTCAGGACGATAAAATCAAGGCCCGCCTAGATTACAAAGTGGGTTCATGGCTAACCTGGATTAAAAAAAAGCAGACCTGAGCTATAATCCACAGGGGTTGCGAACTCACAGAGATCCGCCTGTCTCTGCCTCCCGAGTGCTGAGATTAAAAGCGTGCGTCACCACCGCCCCGCCAGCACTTTGTTTCTTGCGGTTTGTTTTGGTTTTGTTCGTTTGTTTTTTGAGACAAGGTCTCACTGTGTAGCCCTAGCTGGCCAGTAACCCACAGAGTTCCACCTGCCTCTGATTGCCTCGGGAGTGCTGAGATGAAAGGCCTTTTACAAGGGAGGGAGAGAAAGGAGGGAGAGGGAGGGAGGGAGGGAAGGAGAGAGAGAAGAGAAAGGAAAGAGAGACTGGTTCCGCGTCGTCAAGATTTGAATCCGGCGCCCCCTGATGATGCAGTTGGTGGCGCGCCGGAAGTCGAGTCATAGGCTGCTCTGCGATGGCGGCCACCTCTGCGCTAGGAAACCATGTGTGGGTCGGCACCGAGACGGGGATCCTGAAAGGTGAGTGTTTGAGTTGTTCGTCCGAAAGTGTAGAAATCGCTTGTCACCCTAGCGTGACTGACGTCCTCATCCCTCAGGTGTGAACCTTCAGCGGAAACATGCGTCAAACTTCACGCAGTCCGGACAGCCGAGGCGTGAGGAGGCGGTGAATGCTCTGTGCTGGGGCGCAGGTGGCGAGACCCAGGTGAGTGACCACTCGCCCAGCCTGAGCCAGGAGACGGGCCCGGCAGCCCTGCTCTTCTCCCATCCTTCCCTTCTCTGCTGGCAGATCTTGGTGGGCTGCGCGGACAGGACCGTGAGGCACTTTAACGCTGAGGAGGGTACATTCCAGAGGCAGAGACACTGCCCAGGCGGGGAGGGCACGTTCCGAGGTCTCGCCCAGGCCGATGGGTAAGGAGCATACCCTAGCTCAGGTCACAGGAAGAGCATTGAGTCTCCCTTGGGTGAACTGAATGCTGAAGTTAAACCCTTAGATGATACAGCCTATGGGTGATTGCAAACCGTGTTCTTGCTTTCATTCATTCCTATAACATGCATTTATCGGAAAGCTACTGAATGCCATATATCAGGGAAAAGTACAAGGGTCTGGGTAAAATATGTGCCTTCATAAAGTTTGCATCCAACAGTTTTTGTCCTGGCTCCATTTTAATGTTCTGTGCAAGTATTCTCATGCTTTTGAGCATGCTTTTAAGTAGTGATTGACAAAAACCAACAAGATAATGAAACTTCCAAAGAGATGACTAGGAAGGAAGATTCCCATAGGTTAGGTTAGTTATCTTTAGTTATCTAGGTGCAGCTTCTCTAGATTGGAGAGAAGGCTGCGTTAGTAATTCAATAGGTGAGCTCCAGAAAGAATATGCAGAGGATGGAGTTTTGAACTGGGTCTTGACGTACAAGAATAATCTTGACAGACAAGAGATAAGAACATTCTAAAAAGCAGTCACTAACTGAGTACAGACTAAGTGTTAAAAGACTAAAAGGCTTTATACATAGGACAAATAGCATTTGGAGGTTGAAGTCAAGGAAGCATTTTTTTTATACAGGTAGGTTTGGCTTTGTATTTGGTTGAGATTAAATGGAAAGGGTTTTTTTTTTTTAACTAAGAGATTTTATTTCAGGGACTGGAGAGATAGCTCAGTGGTTAAGAGCATGACTGCTCTTCCAGAGGACCCGGGTTCAATTCCCAGCACCCACATGGCAGCTCACAACTGTCTGAAGATCCAGTTGCAGGGGATCTGACACCAATGCACATGAAGTTAAATAAACCATAAAAATATATTTAAAAAAAAAAGAGATTTTATTTCATAGGTAATGGAGAATATGTTGGGTTTTGTACAGGAAGTGCCATGGACCAAGCTCTGAGCCTGTAGGAGTGAGGAGCGTTAGAGACTCACTCTATAGAACATATATTGCCACAGCCCAGGCAAGCAATATAGAGCTAAAATCTAGGTAGGCAGATGTGAGGAAGAGCATAGGTTCAGGCTGTCCAGAGCCTGGGAAAAGGTTTGGGCTTCTTGATTTATATGTTATTTTTGTTTGGTTTGTGTTTGTGTTTGTTTGTTTTTGAGACAGGGTCTCATATAGCCAGGATGGCCTTGAATTCAATAAGTAGTTCAGGCTGACTTTGAATTCCTGGTGCCTTCCCCCCCCCCCCCCCACTTCCCATACCCTTTACAGGTAAGTATGAACCACTAAACCTGGTTTACACTTTTTAAAAGCCCAATGTTCCTTTCTCTGATTGTAGCACCCTTATTACATGTGTGGATTCTGGGATCCTTAGAGTCTGGTGTGACGATGACAAGGAAGCATCTGACCCAGTAAGGTTTACCTGCCCTAGTGGTTGGAGAGAGTGGGAGCCAGGGCGTCGGGGTCTAATGGGGAATTTGGTGGGCAGAAGATTAAGGGCTAAGGACTCTGGGACTGACTTGCCTTTAATTATTTTCAGCTTTTGGAACTGAAGGTGGGGCCTGGGGTGTGTAGGATGCGCCAAGACCCAGCACATACTCATGTGGTTGCCACATGTGGGAAAGAGAATGCTTTGAAAGTATGGGACCTACAGAGGTCTGAGCAGCCAGTGTTCAGGGCCAAGAATGTAAGTGATGAGGGATGGGGGATGCTTTGTTTGAAGTTGGAGGAAGTGGAGGCCACTGACTGTGATTGGGGCTTATATGGACTGAAGGAGCAGGTCAAGCTCACCTTGTGTTCCCTATGCACCTTCACACCAGGTGCGGAATGATTGGCTGGATCTACGGGTTCCTATTTGGGACCAGGATATACAGTTCCTCCCTGGGTCACAGAAGCTTGTCACATGCACAGGGTACCACCAGGTGAGACTCTTTTGCTTATTCCTGGATTGAAACAACTTTCTAGAAAAAACTGTCTCCTAGCAGAATAGGTTCCCATGGTATCTCACGGTCTTCTCTCCTGGGCTCTTAAAGGAGCTCATATTTCCTCATCTGGTCAAGTCCATGGCTGAGCCAATGACTTTCCCTTTACTGCATTCTAGGATGGAATTTCTTGAACTATGACTTTCTATTTCTCCTACCTAGAAGGGAAAGCAAAGGGAGTATTCCTTTCACACTAGGTTCCATAGGGAACAGATATCATGGGTAGATATCAGGTTGGCTGTCAAAACAATTATATAGTCCTCCCATCTACTACTAACCAGGCTCATGAGATCTGACAAGATTGGGCATATTCTGGTAATAGAATAACTTTGTGGTCCTCATGTGTTGTAAAATATTGTTTATGCTGTGGAACATTTGTATAATGGTGCAAACATGTATTGCATTTGTTTATGTTACATTTGTTTAACTCTGTGAAGCTGTGATCCTTTGCCTATCTAAAGCACCTGATGGTCTAATAAAGAGCTGAATAACCAATAGCGAGGCAGGAGAAAGGATTGG
Organism: Ondatra zibethicus; assembly: GCA_004026605.1. Lineage (NCBI taxonomy): Eukaryota > Metazoa > Chordata > Mammalia > Rodentia > Cricetidae > Ondatra > Ondatra zibethicus. The sequence goes on from PVIU01006817.1 coordinate 82,296, forward strand.
TGGTGCTGGAAGACAGAGAGTATAAATAGAAGGAGAAATCTGGGAGAGAAAAGAGGAAGAAGGAGCAAAAACAAGGAGAGGAGGACTCTAGGTACACAGCCACAGAGGAAGAGTGAAAGTAAGATATACAGAAGAAAGAGAAAGGTCTAAGCCCAGAGGCAAAAGGTAGGTAGGATAATTTAAGGAAAGCTGGATAGAAACAAGCTAAGTTAAAGTTGGGCATTCATAAGGAAGAAAAAGACTTCATGTATATGGTTTATTTGGGAGCTGGGTGGCAGGCCCCCAAGATTACGTAAAGAGCCAAAGAATAAAAGAAAAAGCAACAGCAGTATTCATGTGTCTAATATACTTTGAGGGCGCCTTTCTGGTGTCAGCTCTTGGCTAGAGATCTTTTGTGACTTATTTCATTTGAAGTTCTGAGACTCGAGCAGGTTGGGTCACTGTTTGCCATTTGAATAGTCCTTTACATTAAAGTCTAGTTTAGATACTGGGCCTTTGTTCACAACATATGAAGAGCTCCCCATCCCTCCCTTGGTAAGGCTAAGCTTTCCTGCTTGAAATCTACCACCCTCTAGCTTTGGTCCAGCTTGCTTTTCTGTTTCTCTGCTACCATCAGATGCGCATACAAGAGACAAAATGTTTACATATTCTCAGATATAGACACCTGCCCTCAGCCTGTGCTAATGCTCCTAAACAATTCTTGCCCCAACATTCTGAGATGAGATGAGGGACATACTTCAAATGAGGAAGTTTCTCTGATGGGCTTATAAATAGTAAGCAGTCTTGCCAGGCACTCCTTTAATCCGAGCACTCAGGAGGCAGAGCACTCAGGTGGATCTCTGTGAGTTTGAGGCTAGCCTGGTCTACAGAACAAGTTCTAGGACAGCAAGAGCTACACAGAAAAACCCTGTCTTGAAAAAAAGAAAATTAAATAGTAAGCAGTCTTCAGAAGGATGGTGCTAGATATGAAGATAATGGGGGCCAGTGTAGGTAAGGATACTCTTGTGATACCACAGTCTTCCTCTAGGTCCGTGTCTATGATCCAGTCTCTCCTCAGCGCCGGCCAGTCCTAGAGGCCACCTATGGAGAGTACCCACTGACAGCCATGACCCTTACTCCTGAGGGCAAGTGAGTATTGAGGGGAGGGGATCTGGAATGACTCCAGAAGTTGTACTGAGGCCCTGTCTGGTCTCCTCCATAGTTCTGTCATCGTAGGGAACACTCATGGGCAGCTAGCAGAAATTGATTTTCGGCAAGGTGAGTGGACAGTGGGTTGCTTGAGAGGGGGGAGGGGCAAACAGAAAGGTAGTACGTGTTGGGGGGCGGTCACTGAGCCCTGACAGTGCCACATTTCTTCCCTGGGTTCAAGTTCTGGTCTTACCAAAAACTGACTTTGGATTAGTTATTTGGTCCCTGTGTCTTTGTTTCCTTACCTGTAAAATTGGAATATCACTGGTAACTCCTGTTTCTAAGGTATTTTGAGGATTAAGTACTGAAACATAAGTGGTTTGAACAGTAGCTAAGTAAATGTTCATCAGCTAGGCAGCTAGCACTGATGCCTCCACCTTCTGCAGGGCGTCTACTGGGCTGTCTGAAGGGGCTGGCAGGCAGTGTCCGTGGGCTGCAATGCCACCCTTCTAAGCCCCTATTAGCCTCTTGTGGCTTGGACAGAGTCTTGAGGATACACAGGATCCGAAATCCACGTGGGCTAGAGCATAAGGTGAGAGTCCAACCCTCTGGCATTCACCCACTCTAACATCTTTTTCTGGAGCCTCTCCTGCTTCCTGTGCTCCATGTTCAAGTTTCTGTCTCAGCTCGTATGAGCTCAAGACCCCTTTTATTTTACAGGTTTATCTCAAGTCTCAACTGAACTGCCTCCTCCTGTCAGGCAGGAATAACTGGGAGGTGAGCAACTAGTTAGGTGTAGGAATGTGGGAGCCAAAGGCAAGGGATTCTCGGTGGAGAGAATGGGAGGCAGCTTAAACATAGACCACGGCTGTCTCTTTACTGTAACTTAATTTCCCTGAGGGATGTTCAAGCCTTTATAGGCCTATCGCCAAGGGTGAGGTACTCCAGAACACAACGGCTTTGGTTTCTAGATCAAAGTAGTGGTGTCCAGAGGCATTATCTTTCTACCAATCCACTCCCTTGACCCTGATTCTTGGGTTTCCTTCTCACTCATCAGGATGAGCCCCAAGAACCTCAAGAGCCCAACATGGTGCCCCCAGAAGACACAGAGACAGATGAACTTTGGGCATCTTTGGAGGCAGCTGCCAAGCGGAAGCTCCCCGATTTGGATCAGACACAAGGGACGCTCCAAAAAAGAAAAAAGAAAAAGAAGCGGCCTGGATCCACCAGTCCTTGAAGACCCTTGCTCATTTTGTTAATAAACAGTCCAACCCACACAGATCCTGAACCTTTTGTGATGGGAGAAAGGGAGGGGTTCCCTTACCCGGGCTATAGGAGACCTGACATCACAAAAGCTAGGCCCAGAGTTAAGCAGGCTGGAGAGGGTGGCAGAGTCCTGCGCCTTTCGGGGCCATGGGCTGCTGTCAAGACAAGGACCATCAGACCTCTGATGACCAAGCAAGAGAGGACGGGAACGAGGAAGGCAGGGAAGGTAGGACCAGATACACAAAAGGGTCGCTGGAGGGAGAATGGGAGTGGGAAGGGCTGCCCCAAGAGGTTGGATTAGAGAGATCAGAACTGGGGTTGGAAGAGCAGAACTGAACAAAGTGGCTTCGTGGCCTTTGCAGGCAACGGAGGCGATTTGGACAACACAGGCCACCGCAAACAAAGATCTAACGAAAGTCTTCTGATCACCGTGCTGTGGCGCAGGCTATCCATGTTCAGCCGTCGGGGGTCCTCGCGGTCAAGCAAGAGGCCCTCAGAACAGGCTCAAAAGCAGGACAGTCAGATCCAGGAGCGCAAGCGTGAGGGAAGCCACAAGGAACCAGAAAAGGGCTGACTCCAACCCTTTTCTCGTCCTCCCCAACATCCAGAGAATAAAATTAATATTGTGGATCTGCCGAAAGCACTTAAGCCTCTGCTTCCAGATTTGTAGGTGCAGGGACCATGGGCTCTTTAAGGCACCTCTAGCCCAGCCCGTTGGGATCTGTTTCTGCGCCTTAGAGGCGGGGCCTCGGCGGCAACCTAGCCAATGGGAAGCGGAGATGAGCTCGCAGGGGTGTGTTCTTCCTGTCTCCGAGCTTAGGAAAATAGGCGTGGCGCGGTAGTACGTCATGGGGGTGGGGTTACGCGTGGGTGACGTGGCAGCTCCTGCTTTTGGGTCCGAGTTCGGCGGCTTACAAGTCCGGCGAGGAGGCGGCGACGGCTTGGGGAGAGTGGCAGTGGCGGCGGCGGTAGGCAGCAGAGGAGGTAGGGCTTCGGTCAAATGTGGGTCCAGTCTTTGTCGGTCGTCTCAGCTCAGGGGCAGCGGCTTGACAGTGGGGGAGGGGAAAGAAGGGAGCCAGGGGCAAGTCCTGCTGGCGGCTCCGCGAAAGCGCATACCTCGCTGTCCAATCAGGAAAGGCCTTGTTGAGAAAGACGTCGGCCCTGTCCAATCAGTGGCTGCAGTCTTCCAACAGGCGGAACTTTGATGGAGGTGGGACTTCCTGTTTTAAATAAACACTTAAGAGGTTCACCCCCCCCCCCCCCCGCTCTGCCCACCCTAGTTTGTCCACCTCTGGAGGTCGGTTGCCGGTTTCCCGTGAGGGGGTGAAGGAAAACACGTAAAGCAGAGGGCACGATTAAGATCTGGGCCAACTGCAAAGGTCTGGCTAGAGGCTCAGGGCCGCAGGACCAGGCTCTGGCTGTTTTCTCGACTTTAGGGCCACCGGCCGGTGCTTTGGCCGTCAGAGCCAAGTTGGAAGGAGAATCTGAGGAGCTCGCCTTGGGCCTGGAGGAAGCTGACCCTTCTCGCCGTGGCCGGGCTGCAGGATCTACGGGTGGCCTTGGGCTCGAAAGTCTGTCAAATACGGGAAAGGGCCTGAGGATTTGCTAGTTGAGGGAAGAGTTTGGGGAAAGAGGCTGTCTGGAGAATGACGTTCTCCTCTCCACAACAGTCCGAGGTTATGCGACTCAATGATCCCGCGGAAACGCTACGGATCTAAGAACACGGATCAGGGTGTCTACCTGGGTCTCTCAAAGACACAGGTTCTGTCCCCTGCAACTGCTATCAGTAGCAGCAGCGACATCGCTCCTTTGTCCACCCCGGTGGCCCTGGTCCCTTCCCCTCCCGACACCATGTCCTGCCGGGATCGGACCCAGGAGTTCCTGTCCGCCTGTAAGTCACTGCAGAGCCGTCAGGTAAGGACCCGGAGTGGAAAAGCAGGTGTGAGCCCAACTAATGCTTACGTTTTATCTGCTAGTTATCTAAATTTACTTCACAGCTCTTAGATTATTGAATGTTGCCCATAAGAGTGGAGGAATTGTCTTCAGTAGAGATTAAGAATAGTTTAAGTAACTTGTTCTAAATACCACAAACGATGAGTCGAGTTTTAAACCTGCATCTACTTCTATGTTATGTTGTTCCACAGCACAGCAAAACTATTTAAATCTTCTTGCTCATATTTGAATTTTTCTACTACATAGCCCTGTTCTTCTTTATCTAGCAACAGTACATTTAATTTTAAACTTCTCGTTCATGGAAAAACTTTTTTTTAGCTATAAATCCCTGATAAATTTATAGATTGTCTGATGCCAACAGCACTAAGTGTTTAGTGGGATTGTGAGGGAGGGTGACTCATGAAGGGAACTAAAGCAGTCACTTTTTGACATTACCTTTCAGAATGGAATCCAAACAAATAAACCAGCTCTCCGTGCTGCCAGACAACGCAGTGAATTTACCCTTATGGCCAAGTGAGTTAAGAGAGGCTTTGTGGTGGGGTGATATAATGGCTGAGAAGTCAATTTGCCTGTGTTGATTTGGCTGAGTGGGGTTTGTTGTGTTGGGGCTTATGGAAATAGCCTGCCTCCTGCCCTTTACCACAGCCTTTTCACTGATGGTCCTTTACAGGCGCATTGGGAAAGATCTCAGCAATACATTTGCCAAGCTGGAGAAGCTAACGATCTGTGAGTGTTTGGTAGATCTTTCCTAGGTAGGAGTGGGGCAGTGAAACTGTACTAGGAAGTGAGGCTCATGGAGGTTTCGTTTTTCCTATGGTGCTGGGGATTTTAAACCAGGTCTTTGTGCCTTAAAGCAAGCAAGGCCTCTACCACTGAACTGTATTCCTAGCCCTCTGAGCCTTGTTATTACCCTTACCTGTTGTAACACCTTGTCTGTCTCTGCAGTGGCAAAGCGCAAGTCCCTCTTTGATGATAAAGCAGTAGAAATTGAGGAGCTAACATACATCATCAAACAGGTGAGCTGCTAGCCGTCAAGAGAGCCCAGCATTCTAATTAGATTACTTCCATCATTTTCCATCGCCATGAATTCCTAGGGTAAGTATCTAGACCTGTGTCCAAACACCCTGCTCCTCCATTGAGTCAGTAGACACTTAGGAACATCTAGCATTTATAAAGCACTGTTCTAGATGCTGATGGAACAAATGGGAAACAAGATGATTTTCTTCAAAGGCTCACTGTTCTTAAGAGTTACCCAGCATAAGGGCCTGCACTTAAAATGGGTAGGTGATAGTATAGAAAAGATTCTACAGAAAGATGGATGAACCAGGATGCTGGGAAAGATTCACAGAGGATATGAAATGTGAGCTGGATTCAGAGCTAGGTAGAGGTAGTAGAAGGACCTAACATACAGTCCGAGGGGTTTATATGCAGAGGTGTTGATTAGGAAAAGGAGAGGTCAGCCAGAGGATGGTGGTGGCATGTACCTTTAATCACAGCACTCAGGAGGCGGAGGCAGGGGATCTCTGAGTTTGAGGCCAGCCTGATCTACATAGTGAGCTACACGACAGCCAGAGTTATACAGAAAGACCTTGTCTCAAAAAAAAAAAGAAAAGGAAGCAAGTCCATTGTCTATAATTTCCTTGTGTTTATTTCTCTTCATTCCCTCCATCCTTTGGACTTTTCCAAAATAGAAGAAAAAGAATGGGAGGGGAGACAAAAGATTTTCAGATACCCCAGGAGCAGTTTCTTTGTTTTCAAGACTGCCAGGCGTGTATTTTTGTTTGCTTGTTTGTTTGTTTAAGACAAGATTTCTCTATATATCCCTGGCTGTCCTGGAACTTTCTCTTTAGACTAGGTTAGCCTTGAACTTAGAGATCCACCTTTCTTTGCCTCTTGAGTGCTGCAATTAAAGGCATATACCATGCCTGGCTACTACATGCTGGTGTTTAATTTGTGGTTCTGCCTCAGCCTCCCAAGCACAGGGATTATACCATGTATCACCATGCCTGCCCAGGATTTTTCTTTCTGCTTGTTCACAGGTATATTACAACTGCTTATATAACAGTATCAGGCCTGACTGTTGGTTACCTAAATGAGTGACCAGCAAGAAGTTGGTTGTTTGACTGAGTGGCTAGTTGTAAGAACGTTACGGACCTTGATAACCAAGTGTAGAATCATGTGTCGGGGCAACATGTAGAGTCTGATCTGAAACATGGATGGGATGGGGTAGAGGCTAAGGAGGCAGTTGGTATGACTATATAGTACAAATATGGTGGCAGAGGTCAGAGAGCAAATGCATTTAAGAGGTGCTATGCTGGTAAAAGAGAGTCTTGGGTTTCTATTGGGGTTATTAACCACTTAAGAACTATCTCACTGGTTTCTGAAAAACCTGAAGTTGCTTTGTCACTCATTTAGGTTGTTGACCATGTGTGAGATCCTAAATTCTGAGTTGCCACTGTCTTATCAGTAAGGCAGAGATAATAAAAGTACCTGCCCCAAACCTGGGCAGTGGTGGCACATGCCTTTAATCCCAGCACTTGGGAGGCAGAGGCAAGCGTATCTCTGTGAGTTCGAGGCCAGCCTGGTCTGCAGAGCGAGTTCCAGGACAGGCTCCAAAAGCTACAAAGAAATACTGTCTCGAAAAACCAAAGAAAGGAAAAAAAAGAAAGAAAGTAATATCTGCCCCACAGATTTTATGAGGATCATTTGTTTGCTTGGGGCGGGGGAGAGGTTCAAGACAGGGTTTCTCCGTGTAGCCCTGACTGTCTTGGAATTTGATCTGTAGTACAGGCTGGCCTCAAATTCAGAGATCTGCCTGCTTTGTAGACCAGGTTGGCCTTAATTAAACGCAGATATCATCTGCCTCTGCCTCCCGATTGCTGGAATTAAAGGTGTACACCCCACTGACTGCCCATTTGTTTGCTTTTGTCAGTTGCTGACACTGGATTTTCAAAAATGAGTATATTTCAGGTTGGTTGGATGAAGAAGTGGTATTTGAGCTGTGTCTGAATAGTTAGGAAAAGGAGCTCATCTGATGATCTGGTGAGAGTGCATTCCAGAAAGTGGAATGCAGTGCAAAAAATGGGCATAGCAGAAGGAAAAGTCTCAGGTGTGGGTCGCATACCACAGGGGAGGAAAGCACAGGGGCAGAATATAGTTAGAGAAGTAGACAGTGGCCAGACGGAGGGCCTGTGTAAAACAACTTAAACATGAAAGTTGTATTCTAAATTGAGTGATGAGCTCTTGGGAGATTTTCAAGCAGAGGGATGACAATACCCTGGATTTGCTTTTTTGTGTTCTGTTCTGTTCTGTTCTTTCTTTATTTATTTTTTTTTGTTTTGTTTTGTTTTTCAAGACAGGGTTTCTCTGTGGCTTTGGAGCCTGTCCTGGAACTAGCTCTCGTAGACCAGGATGGTCTTGAACTCACAGAGATCCGCCTGCCTCTGCCTCCCAAGTGCTGGGATTAAAGGCGTGCGCCACCACCGCCCGGCCTTTATTTATTTTTATGTATTTATTTGGATTTGGTTTTGAAGATCATACTAGCCATTATTTAGGCAGTAGATTATAGGAAGGCAGTCATTAAAAAGGCTCTTGAAGGTTTTTCAAGTATAGAAGATGGTTAGGGTATATGAGGTGGAAAAGAAGATAATGTGGATAGATGTAGAATATATACTGGAAAATAAAACAAAGAAAGTTTAAATTGGAATCATTTGGGTTCATTGTGAGCAAATGATGGTTCCATGTGGATTTGAAGAAAAGGGGAATAGAGGTGTTACTTGGTATTTATTTATTTTGAGACAGGGTCTCACTGTGTAGACCAGGCTGGCTTTGAACTCATAGAACTTCTTCTGTCTCCCAAGTGTAGGGATTGAAGGCATGTACCTCTAGCCTGCTTAAAAACATTTTTTTTGTTGTTTTTTGTTTTTTCGAGACAGGGTTTCTCTGCAGCTTTGGAGCCTGTCCTGGAAGTAGATCTTGTAGACCAGGCTGGCCTCGAACTCACAGAGATCCTCCTGCCTCTGCCTCCCAAGTGCTGGAATTAAAGGCGTGCGCCACCACCGCCCGGCTTAAAAACATTTTTTAAAATGTTTATGTTTTGTGTACATGTATCTGTTTGTACCATGTGTGTGCTTAATGCCTGTGGAGGCCAGAAAAGGACATTGGATATCCTAGAACTGCAGTTACAGATGGTTTTGAGCTAACATACGGGTGTTGGAAGTTGAGCCTGTCCTCTGTAAGAGTAACAAGTGCTCTTAACCACCGAGCCAACTCTAGAGCCCATTTGTAGTTTAAGATAGAGTCTCATTCTGTAACTTAGGCTGACCTTAAATTCATTGCAATCCACCTACCTCTAGTGGGATTTTAAATACAAAACACAATGACCAGCTGAGCATCTGATGAATGGTGGTGCCATTTACTAAAATGGAAAAAGATGGGGAGGGGATGTGACTTTGAGGGGATTGATTATTAAGTAGAAAAGTTTTCTATGCTGATTTAAGGAAAAGAGAGAATGTTGTAAGATTCTTAAACAGTAAATAAATAAAAAGTAGTTAATGGGCTTTTTGTTGTTACTTTTTAATTTTTTGTTTGGGTGCAGGGAAGAAATCCAGGGCCTGTGTTTGCTGCCCTACACCCCCGGCCTCTCGTTATCTTTGAGTACACAATAAGCACGTAGTAGATTATGGTTCTGGTCAGGTGATCTCACTTGTCAAGTATATTTTAGCTTATAGTTTGTGATAGCATGGAGGTAGTCTAAGGAAATCTGGGTGATCAGAAGCTTTCAGTTTGAGTTTCTGCATGGGAAATAGTACTTCACCTAAGCTAGAACCCAAAGGAAGGAGCTGTTATGGCAAACAAACAAACCCTAAAGTGCATTTGGTCAGAAACTCTAGAAAGGTAGACCTGTCATCAGTGAATGTGAGTCCAGGGTTATAGAGAGGTCTATGGTTGGGCCTACTTAGAAAGCCTCTAGAAATGCTTGAATTTTGTCTTAAATGTATTTCACATACTCACTTTAAAAATTCTAAAATTATATTTGTTGTGGTTTTGAGGGGTGGTATCTGAGTGTCATGGCCTGCATGTAGAGTTGATTATCTCCTTCACTTGTATGGGTCCCTGGGGTTGAATTCAGGTTGCCAAGCATGACAACAAGCTCTTTTATCTATTGAGCCATCTTGCTGACTCTCATACTCTATTCCTGATGCCTTCTACCTCCGCCTTTCTGATACTTCCCTGGGTACCACACCAGTATGTTGGGACAGGTTTTCTCTGCCCTCACTGTGGAGAATGGAATGGGGGTAACACATTGGCTGTGATATGAATTCACTGTATGTGATTTTGAATAAATCACAGCAAGTCTTTTGCAGTATTAGACATTCTGTGTAAAGATTTGCTTCTTTGATACTTCTAGGAAAGTAGGGTGACTCTTGCCTTTTCTTGGGTTTTATTCAAGTACTCTGTCAGCATGCTATAGGTATAAGATTTTGGCCTTTGTAATGTTCTATGCCCTCACAAGGTAAAGTATAGCAGAAAGGTGGAGGGCAGATAAATCATTCATTTACAAATGGTGAGACCATCAACTTCCTTTTTCTGCAAGGAATGAACAGACTTTGAACAATCCTAGTGCCACCTTCTGATCTGACTGGACACTTCACTAGTAGCTTTTATCTTGTCCTCTCTGCCAGGGGTAACACAGATGGGGTCAATGACTGAAGACTTCTTGCTTAATACTCTACTTCTGGTCTCTTACCAGGATATCAATAGCCTCAACAAACAAATTGCTCAACTTCAAGATTTTGTGAGGGCCAAGGGTAGTCAAAGTGGCCGGCATCTGCAGACGCATTCCAACACCATAGTAGTTTCGTTGCAGGTGAGACCCTGGGGATGGAAGAAATGGGGAAGGGGATAACAGAAAGTATCTTCTTTGAATGACCCAATTGTTCTTGCTTTTTATAGTCAAAACTGGCTTCCATGTCCAATGACTTCAAATCAGTTTTAGAAGTGAGGACTGAGGTAAGTGGGATCTATAGGTGGGAGGAATCTGTGGTATGGACCCAAGAGGAAAAGGGGAAGGGACAAGTTACCCAGAGTCATGGGGTCAACATACCCACTTTCCAGAGACTCAGGACCTTTGCATTTCCCCCCAACATCAGAACCTGAAACAACAGAGGAACCGTCGGGAACAGTTCTCCCGGGCACCAGTGTCGGCACTGCCTCTTGCCCCCAACCACCTTGGTAAGTCAGAAGCAATATGGGAAGCCTATTAGCTAAGTTCTGGCTTTGGTAGCATCCCTATTGCTAGTATAATAGGCATATGCCACTATTCCCTGCTTGAATTGCTTCTTTTTTTTTTTTTTTGTAAGATTTATTTATTATGTATATAGTGTTCTGCCTGCATGTATGCCTACAGGCCAGAAGAGGGAGCCAGATCTATTACAGATGGTTGTGAGCCACCATCTGGTTGCTGAGAATTAAACTCAGGACCTCTAAAAGAACAGCCAGGGCTCTTAACTGCTGAGCTGTTTCTCCAGCCCCTTGAATTGTTTTTTGTTGTTGTGAGGCAGGGTCTCTCTATGTAGTCTTGGCTGTCCTGGAACTCGCTATGTAGATCAGACTCAAACTCAGATCCTTTTGCCTTAGCTTCAGGAGTGCAGAGATTAAAGTCATGTGTTACCATGCCAGGCCGTGAACCTGCTTTTAATCATTAAAATGTGCCATGTCCTGTTTCTTCTCCAGGGGGTGGTCCCATAGTTTTGGGAGCAGAGTCCCAAGCCTCCAGGGATGTGGCCATTGACATGTTGGACTCTAGAACAAGCCAGCAACTTCAACTCATTGACGAGCAGGTACCCAGGCTCTGAAATCTAGAGGATCAGCTTCTCTGTTGTCTTCTGTTCTCCTGGAATGTTTGAAATGTGACATGGTGAAAAGGTCTTAGAAACTCAGGCCCTAGTTCATGGTGCTTTCTTCTTCTGAAGGAGTCCTACATCCAGAGTCGGGCAGACACCATGCAGAACATTGAGTCTACAATCGTTGAGCTGGGTTCCATTTTTCAGCAGTTGGCACACATGGTTAAAGAACAGGAGGAAACTATTCAGAGGTGAGCCACTCTCACCCCATATAGTGGAGCTTTCTCTTCTCCAGGGATTAGCATCTTCAAGTTCCCAGGTACAGCTTGGGGGTCTTTGGAAGAGTGAGTGAATCCTTAACCCCCATGAGTCCTAATTCACCAGCTTCTAATCACTTAATAAGAGGGCCTGATGTGTTGATGCACACCTTTAATCCCAGCATTCTGGAGACAGAAGCAGGCAGATCCCTATGAGTTTAAGGCCAGCCTGGTTTACATAGTGAATTCCAAGACAGTCTGGGAGGGCTACATAGAGAGAGACCCTTTTTTAATTTTGTTTTGTTTTATTTTCTGAGACAGAGTTTCTCTGTGTAGCTTTAAAGCCAATCTTGGAAAAGCCTGTAGACCAGGCTGGCCTCGAACTCACAGAGATCCACCTGCCTCTGCCTCCCGAGTGCTGGATCGAAGGCATGCACCACCACCGCCCAACAATTTTTTTTTTTTTAAGACAAAGTTTCTTTGTGTAACAATCCTAGCTGTCCTGGAACTCACTTTGTAAACCAGGCTGGCCTTCAATTCACAGAGATCTATCTGCCTGTCTCTGCTTCCCAAGAGATGGAATCAAAGGCATGAGCCACCATCACCCAGCAAGAGATCCTTTTAAAAAAGAAAAAAATTACTGAGGGCCTAGAATTACAGCCTGGTTATAAAGTGTTTGCCTGCCATAAATGAAGGCTTAGGATCGGTCTTCAGAATCATAGACAGAAAGAAAACAACTGGTAGAGCCAACTAGCTGTCCCAGTGGGTATAGGAACTTTCTACACAGCCTAGTGACATCAGTTTGATCACTGCAGTCAGGTAAAGGAGAAACGAGAGAAAAGCACCACAGAGTTGTCTTTTGCTGCTGTATCTGTGCCCCCCCAGTAATAAATAAAAATGTAAAAAAAAAAAAAAAAAAAACCAACTAAGAAGGGAGCACAGTATGCAGCTTTTATTTGCGAGCACTGCTTGGGCTCAGGAGTTCACGGCCAGCTCCACAAGTGTAGTCAAGCTCTATTTCAAAAATTAAAAGAGATGGCTCAGCAGTTAAGAACACTTGTTCCACCAGGCGGTGGTAGTGCGCTCCTTTAATCCCAGCACTCAGGAGGCAGAGGCAGGAGGATCTCTGTGAGTTCGAGGCCAGCCTGGTCTACAGAGCGAGTTCCAGGTCAGGCTCCAAAGCTACAGAGAAACCCTGTCTCGAAAAACCAAAAAAAAAAAAAAAAAGAGCACTTGTTCCTTTTCCAGAGGACCTGGGTTCAATTTCTAGTAACCACATGGTGTTGCAAAACCATATTTAACTCTAGTTCAAGGGGATCCAGTGCCCTCCCCTGGCCTCCACAGGCATCAGGATACAAGTGATACACAAACATGGAAAGCACACATTAAACAATCAATAAGTAAATAAGTCTAATTTTAGAAAAACTTAATAATTATATGAGAGCAGGTATTGTGGCATATGCCTTTAATCCCAGTACTCCAGAAGTAGAGGCGGGCAGATCTCTTGAGTTTTGTCATCGTTCTGGTTTGGTGTTTTTAGATTTATTTTTTTATTTTATGTATATGAGCGTTTTACTTGCATTTGTATGCATATGTGCTATGTATGTGCCTGGTGCCCACAGAGGTCAAAAGAAGTCATCAGAATCCTGGAAACTGGAGTTAGAAATGATTGTGAAATACCATGTGGGTACTGGTAATTGAACCTAGGTCCTCTGCAAAAATAGCAAGTGCTCTTAATTGTTAAGCTATCTCTCTAATTCCTAGATATTTGCATTTGAGGCCGGCCTGGTTTACAAGGCACGTTCCAGGCCAGTCAGATCTAGTGGTGAAATCTTGTCTCAAAAAAAAAAAAAAACCATGTTTTCAATGTTATTTTCATTCTGTTGTTAAGCCAAGAAATTTTAAATTTCAAATAGTGAATTTTTATGTCTGTTTGTTTAGGACAGGCTCAGGCTCTCATATCTTATCTCAGGCTAGCTTTAAATTCACTATATAGTAGTTCCTATATAACTGACACTGGCCTTGACTCCATCTCTTCAATGTTAGGATATAATAGACAAGTGCCACCATCCTGACTAATCTCATAAAACTCCAGCATGGGCAAGGTGGAGAGCGGAGACAGATGGAAGGAGCTCACCGGTTAGTCAGCTTAGCTAAAGCAGCAGGGTTCAGGTTCAGTGAAAGACTCTGTCTCAAGAAAATTAGAGCCTGATAGAACAGGATACCTGACTGTTCTGGCATCTGGGTGCACACACATGCACACATATCCATACACATACATATACACAACAAATCTGAGGCGGAAGAGACTAAGTGCTTTAAGAGCACTCACTATCCTTCCAGAGAACCCAAGTTCAGTTGTAGCCTTCATATCAAGTGGCTTACAACCACCTATAACTCTAGCTGTAGGTGACCTAATACCTCCACAGACAAATACATATAATTAAGAATAAAATGTTAGAGAGAGACACCATGGATCCGCTGGAGACAGATGCTGGGAATTTTACCCGGTAAGCCACTGCCACATGGCAATACACAGATTAATGGAAATGGGTTAAGTTAAGATGTAAGAATTAACCAATACAGAAACTCAAAATTAATAAATAAAACTAAAGCCGGGCGGTGGTGGTGCACACCTTTAATCCCAGCACTTGGGAGGCAGGCGGATCTCTGTGAGATCGAGATCAGCCTGGTCTACAAGAGCTAGTTCCAGGACAGGCTCCAAAGCCACAGAGAAACCCTGTCTCAAAAATCAAAAAAAAAAAAAAAAAAAAAAGAATTAGCCAACAAGAAACTAGAGCTAATAGACTAAGCAGTGTTTTAAATTATACAATTTTTGTGTGATTATTTCAGTGCTGAGTGGCCAGGACAAACAAGCGGCCCTCCTTGCAACAATTGGTACTCCAACATGGTCAACTGTATCGACGTAAAATCTGAGAGAGTTTGAAAAGGAATACTAGACACAAAAATAGAGTTTAACACAGCTCTTTGCTATCTGCTATCAGCATGCCACAGCTCCTTTAAAAGATGACTCAGCCACAGCAAAAGAAAAAAAGCCGTGCACTTTTAAAATGCCCGCTTTCTGGGTTGTGCTGCCAGCGTGACCTCTGTCTCTTTCAGGCTACAGGTCCAGCCACAAAGCATTTGTGAGCAGACTGCTGCACCTTGCTTAATGGTGGCTTGGACTGGCTGTGTGCCTAGCTAGAAGTGGGGCAGTGCGCACGGCTCAGAGGCATGAGCAGCTCTGCCATGTTGGACTGGGCGGGGCAAGCAGGCACTGACGTATTACCCTGATTAATGACGCAGCTTAAGTTTTTTTTTTCAGTGATATTTATTGAGCTCTACATTTTGCTCTGCTCCCCTCCCTGCCTCTCCCCTCCCTCCTTCAACCCTCCCCCAAGGTCCCTATGCTCCCAATTTACTCAGGAGAGCTTGTCTTTTTATACTTTCTACTTCCCATGTAGATTAGATCTATGTAAGTCTCTCTTAGTGTCCGTATTGTTGTCTAAGTTCTCTGGGATTGTGGTTCGTAGGCTGGTTTTCTTTGCTTTATGTTTAAAAACCACCTATGAGTGAGTACATGTGATAATTGTCTTTCTGTGTCTGGGTTACCTCACTCAAAATAATGCTTTCTAGTTCCATCCATTTTCCTGCATAATCCAAGCTGTTGTTATTTTTTTTCTGCTGTGTAGTATTCTATTGTGGGAACGTACCACATTTTTTTTATCCATTCTTGGATCGAGGGGCATTTAGGTTGTTTCCAGGTTCTGGCTATGACAAACAAAACTGCTATGAACATAGTTGAGCACATGTCCTTGTGGCACGATTGAGCATCCTTTGGATATATACCCAAAAGTGGTATTACTGGGTCTTGAGGAAGGTTGTTTCCTAATTTTC
>PVIU01006818.1:0-97681 GCA_004026605.1 Ondatra zibethicus
TCTAGTGGGAGCTCACCAAGGCCAGCTGGACTGGGACTGAACGAGCATGTGATCGAAACAGACTCTCTGACTATGACTGACAATGGGGACTGACTGAGAAGCCAATGATAATGGCACTGGGATTTGATTATACTGCATGTACTGGCTTTTTGGGATCCTAGTCAGTTGGGATTCACACCTTCCTAGGCCTGGATGGAAATGAGAGGGCCTTGGGCTTCCCACAGGGCAGGGTAACCTGCCCTCTCTTAGGACTGGAGGGGAAAAGGGGAGGGGGAGTGGGGAAGCGGGAGGGAAATGGGAGGAGCGGAGGAGGTGGAAATTTTGAACGATACTATTTATAATGCAATAATAAAAAATTAAATGTGAAAAAAATGAACAACATATTCTCTTTATTCTTTCTTTTAAACTGTCATTTGTTTATTTTTTCCTTGAAAATTTGAATTTTATATGTGAAGGATGATCTTGAATCTTTGAAGTTTCTTTCAGACTTTTGAATATGTCTGTCAATTAGCCTATCTCTCACTGGAAAATCCTGTTTTAAGCTTCAAAAGCTGTTCAATTGCTGTACCTTCTTTTTCGTTGAGGGATTAGAGTTGACACTATTTTTTTGCTAAGGTTTATACTTCAAATTAGACCTTATAAAATTGAAAATGACCCCCTTTGTAAAGAAATATTCTGACTTTGGCTTTTTTTCAGTGTGCTACCAAAAATAATTTATATTCCATTGAAAAGACAAGTTTAAAAATATTAAAAAATAACTTTATGGTTATTTGAGTTAGTAAAGTTAACTCTGAAAAATGTTTAGGCACCTCCATGTTGGAAACTGTCTGAGAACCCATAGCATTTACATTTTCCCTGAGAGGCTGTCAAGGTTTTGCAAGAACAGAGAAATGACACTCCAGTTTGACGTACGTGTTACCTGCTTTCTCTGTATCAGCTGATCTTCAAGGCGTGGGGAGCAACAAATAGAAGCCCAGCTCTTTTGCCCAAAGGGATCATGGGTGATTTTAAAAAGTGATTCACTGTTAAAACACACCTGCTTTTCTAAGAGCTTAGAAATGGCAAAATGAAGCATAGGTGGGAAAATTCAACGAAGGCCAAATTGTTTTTCATCTTTGGACAGTTATTACTTCCCTGTGTGATTCACTATTTAATAACCTGACCTCAGACATGCAGTGCTTACATCGTATTGAAACAAGCTCATCCTTGGGGAAATGCAAGTGTGTCTTTCCCCAGAGCTGTGCACACTCATGCTGATCCACACGTGTCAGTACGTTCAGCTGGCCAGGTCCAGCAACAAAGGCACTGCAAGTAGCGCTAAGATAGAAGACTGTAGATAAACAATTTTTGAGATGAACTGATGCAATGTGTATTAAATGAGCGGGTACTCTGCACCTCTGAAAGCAAAGAAACCCTGACTCCCTCGATGTGATGTTGATAATGAGGTCAAAAGTTTGATCTGAGAATAGATGGACTCCTCATTAGCCCAGAAGATAGGCAGATGAGAGAAGAGCTTGGAGACAATTTTCTTTAGTTATGAGGCATTTATAGTCACACTGGAAGAAAATGTAAATGCTGCAAGAATCATCTTTAAAATGAACATGAATATCTGAGGAAAGAATGTTGATATAATTCCGGAAAAAAATTCATGTACTACTCCCAGTGACATTTGCATTTGTAGTGGTGGTAGGATATAGACAGGAAAAGTAAAAGAGAGTGGACCTGCCCAGACGAGAGTAGGGAAAACAGGCTGTAAGGTTTCTAGAGTCAAAATAAGTATAGCATTTGCAGAATAAATGAGAAGTAACATTGCTTGTCAAAATATGTATTGCCTACCATTTGGTGATGTAATAAAAAATCATTTGAAGATGAATTGTTAAAAGTGAAAATTAGTTTTGTTTTTATTAACATACATGGATTGTGCAGGTTTTATGGGGTTCAGCATGATGGTTGAACATGGAAATGTATACTGTATTTGTACATGGATGGAGATGACTTAATCCTGAAGGGAAGTGGGATCTTCATCTATAGTACTTAGATGGAACTGGAGATTGCCTTGTTTGGAATGTCAGTGGGCTGATGACCTGTTTGTTGGGTTTTAATAGCTTGTACGTAGGTACCATAGGATTATATCCATAGGAGACCATGCCATCTGTGCAGGCAGAAAGCTGAATTGTCCCTTTCTTTCCTGAATTCCACTTCCTTCTTACACTGGCTAATACCTACAATGCAACCTTTTCACAGAGTCATGAAAGTAGACATGTTTCCCATTTCTATGGGAAAGACTTAACTATTTCATGATCAAGTGTAATATTAGCTATAGATGTTTTATAATTAGTTTCTCTTAGATTTAGGAAGTATGCTTATATTCCCACTTTTTTGACATTTTAAATTACTTTTTGTTTTTAAACAGAAAATGAATGTGGAAATTTTCCATAACCTTTCTCTAACTCTTAAGTGTTCTGCTTCCTCCTCTTCCCCTCCTCCTCCAGCTTTGTTTTTCCTCCTGTTCCTCCCCTTGCACCTCCTCCTCTTTTGTTTGTTTTATAGTTTGGAACAAATAGGCTGATTGTTTTCTTAGTATCATCTTTAGTTTCTAAGCTTATTGAGGTATAACTGGAAAAAACAAGTCACGTATATTTATGTTGCAAGTTTAATGGTCTTGAGAATGGAGATATTGGAAAATGAATCATGCCTATCCCCATTCATTAGTTCACATAACTCCCACTCCTTTCCCTGGTTTTGTTTAATGTATGATAAGAACACTAAAGATTATTTTCTGAGTAAAACTAACATCTAAAAATGTCTCACTATATAGATCAGGGTAAGTGTGATTATTTAGCCTTCCATTTTCAACCATGTCAGAATTGTTGGGCGTTGGCTATTTACAGAGGCTGTTTGGTCTTATGCTTCCTCCCTCCATGCATAAGTCAGTGAATGCTGGCTTTTGTTTTCTGCATAAGAGCTAATGAGAATATGATTTGCAGAGGTCAGAAAAGAGTCCTCTAGACCCTGGAACTTGAGTTACAGATGATGGGACCCAAATCTGAATTCAGGTAAGAGCAGGATGTGTTCTTAACCAATGAGTCATCTCTCCAGTTACTGATATGTTGTTTCTGGTTAAAGAAACCTATAGGAACCAGAGCAAGAGCAAAGTGACAAATCCTTCTAAGTCTGAGCTGCTATTTGCCCCCAAAGACAACTTATGCTGGGCACTTTTTTTTATATGTTTAATGGTGATATATACATCTTCTTATTAGATTTTGTTACTCAAGCATTTTGCCTATTTGTGAACATATTTTTAAAAACTTGAGCAGCTATGAATGAGTGTTAACTTATTATCATTTACATCATTTTTGTAACTATTTCTCATTTCCACTGATTATTTTCTCTCTGACAATAGTTTCTCTTCGATATTGAAGTTTTCTGTTTGATATGAAACTTACTTTATTTTTCTATTCATTGTATATGATTTTCACTTTTTATTGAAAAAGTTATTCCTAAGAATTAGCTTAAGGAAGTTTATGCTGCATTTTTTTCTAATAATTTTGAAGTTTTAGGCAGTATATCTTAGTTTTTAATAGAATTTGAATAGATTTCTATACATGGTGTTGTGATAATTCAGTTTTTTTCTGCCACCATTTATCAAAGAGAGTATTCTCTCTCCATTGTGCTAAAAAATGCAAACACCAGAGGACTATGAATGCATGGCTTTGTTTCTAGACTATGCTATTACTTGGACCTGCGGGCTTTCACACCAGTACTATTTTATTATTATTCCTTGGTTGATTTTAGCAATACTAAATCTTTAAATTTCTGCATCACTCATATTTGGGTAAATTTGATTTGCTGCTAAACCTTACATGAAGAATGTTTGCGGCTTTATTCAGAAGGGACAATCTGCCATGCTTTACACAGCTTTTTAAATCATTTTTGTGCTAAGACAGCATTGGTCTTACAAGAAAAATATCGAAGTGTTAACACTTGTCATGTTTTACAATTTTTTGTGTGTATCTTTGATTTGATTTTTTTTCCCGTAAATGGAATTTTCCAGTGAATCTGTATTTGAGTGAAGTTGTCATTAACTGAAAGTTTCCAGTTACAAAACCAGCTTTTTAAAAGGTAAGCAACAGTGTCCAGCTCTGGTAGGGTGGATACTAGAAATTATACTAACAGTGAGAAGGCTGGCAGGGCCCTTGAGCAGGGTAACATGTAAATTCATGACACCTTGAACATTTTTTCCCACAGGAAAAATTGAACTTTATAGCACTTTACAAACATTTTGTCATTTTCTGTTTTCTGGCCATTTCTGATCTGTTAGTAAGATTCGTAGATTTCATTACTGTGATGCAAGATGGAGTCAACAAATGCAATTCAATAAACATAATGAAGATACATAGAGATAAGGAAAGAAATCTCACAACCTTCTTAATGGGTGGAGAAAAGGTCTTTGAGAAAGCCCAACTTCATTTCATGGCAAAAACCCTTAAAAAATAAGGATTGAAGAAGTAAACCACAAAATATTAAAGGCTTTATATGACAAAATCTATAGTCATTATACCCTAAATGAAGAAAAGCAGAATGATTTTCTTCTAAAACAATGAACAAAACAAGTGTGCCCACTCCCTATATTATTACTCAATACAGTCCTCAAGGACTTAGATGGAGCAATAATACAAAATAAAGGAAGGAAAGAAGTACAAATAGGAAAGATCAAATCATCTCTGTGTGAAAATGATATGCTATACATGAGACCATCCACCAGAAAATTATTAGATCTATTAAACATATTTGTTAATGTAGAGGGATACAATATCCATACAAGCTAGTCAGTATCATTCCTATATTGCAACAATGAACCTACAGAAGAATGCAGAAAGAAATCTTACTTAAAATACCTTCAAAACATTATAAAATACACAGAAATACATGCAATTAAGATTGGAAAATTCTTCAGAATGAAAACTTTCAGGCCCTGAAGAAAGAATTGAAGAAGCCCAAAGCTAGAACTTTTTTTTTCATTCTCATCTGTTACTTGTGGTCAGGATCTGGATTGGGTTTTCCAAGCTCTTGGCATTTTATGTAAAGCATTGAAATAAACACACACAGATTTTCAGTGGAGCTGATTGGTTGAATTACATCACGAAGAGTTCTATATTACCAAAAGGCTCTGAGGATTCCATGTGTTCTCCAGTAGAATTCCTATGCCATGCTTCACAGATAAAATCCTAAAATTCAGACAAGCGCAAAAGATATCAAATAGAAAAAGCAGTCCCATGTAGCATGATCATCTCTTCAGTATCTCAATACCCATTCTTAAATTATACTACAGAGACAAACAAACAAAACTGTAGTCCTGACAGAGAGCAGATACAAACATCAATTGAAGAGAATCACCGATGCAGAAATAAATCCACAAAGCTACAGCCACCTAGTCTTTTACAAAGATGTCAAAAACACATGCTGGAAGAAAAGACAGCCCCTTCAATAATTCAAAATTGTTCAAATATCTCAACTTAATGTAAGACCTTTCTCTGAAATCAACATAGAGAAACAGGAAAAAATGCTTCGTGGTACTAGCCCAGCAAGGACATTGTGAAAGACACTACAGTAGCACGCAAAATGATTACCACAATTGGGAAATGGGATTGCACAACCAAGTGAGCAAAGTGCAGAATGAAGAGACAGCCTTTAGAGTGGGGGAAAATCTTAGCCAACTGTACCTCTAACAAAATCTACAAAGAACTCCCAAACCTAAACACAGAAAAAGAAAATCACCCAATCAGTCAACGGGCCCATGAAACAAATAGGTAATTCTCAAAAGAATAAATACAGATGACCAACAAATATTTGGAAATGTTTAGCCTTCTGGGAAATGTTCATTAAAATTCTATCTCATCCCAGGCAGGTTGATTCTGATAGAGAAGCCAAATCATGATAAGTCCTGACAAAGATGTTGGGAAAGTAAAGATTCTGTGATTGCTTATGGGAGGAGAAACTGAGACAGCCACTGTGTAATTCAGCTTCAAGGTTTCTCAAAAAACTAAAAGTCTAAAGGCCATATGATCCAGCACTCGTGCTAGGCTTCCTGAGCCTCCTTATTCCCCAGGGAAAGGTGAGTGCAGTGCACTATCCGCCCATTCTGTAGCCCCACAGTGCAGGATGCCTGTTCTGAAGCCCCATGACTCAGGACAATCAGACAGGATAGGGAGTCGAGTCAAAGCAGGAACTCAGTTTATCACTGTGAGCATACGCTTATAAAGGTTATGCTCCCCCTGGCTGGAGGGGCGTCTACCTAGTTTTTGCTGTCTCATCCTCACTCAAAAGCAAGCCAGGTTTCCTCTGTCCTGCAGGCCCCAAAGTCTAGGCCCTGACCTCAAGCCAGGCTTTGTTCTGTCCTATAGGCCTCGAGGTACAGGCCCTGAGATAATTTTGGCCCAAAACTCGTGTATCCCTGGTTACACCAATTGTCATCATCACGGCCAAGATGTGTGCCTAGCCCAGTTATCTACCAGCAGAACAACAGATGACGAAAACCTGGCACATGTATCGGCCATGAAATTTTAAAAGAATCAAATCGCTTTTTCCATTTAGACATTTTGTCCACACATATTTGTGTATGTGTGTGCACACAAAGGTGCACCTGCATGTGAGATATGGTGTGAACATGGAAATGATAGAACCAACTGTGGTTATGTTATTGAAGTAGTTTTTGCCCCATTTTTATCTAAGGTCTTTAATTGATTAGTTAATACTTATATGTTTTCTTTCAATGCCTATAAAGTTTCTGAAGCTTCCTTGTTCCTTAACCTTTATATTGGAGATCTTTCATTTTCTCCTACTTCTTCTGTTGTCTACAAAATCTTAACAATTGTATTTTATGATTAACCTCTTAATCTTTCTTTATCACTATGTTTTTAACATTTTATTGATATACCTTTAGTATTTCCTTTCTTTGTAATCGTAAGGCTTAATTGGCCTTGAGGTTTTCCATTTCTTGAACTATTATGATTATTATTAGGTATATCATGCAACTATTTTTTTAAAAAATTAATTTTGCTCATACATAAGTGTGTAAAACTATGTGGAGGATTGTCCACATGACTACATGTACATTCAGGGGTCAGAGGCCACCACATCCCTGGAGCTGAGGTTGTCAGCTGATGTGAGCTGCATGAGTTCTAGGAATCAAACTTGGCTCCTCTGTAAAAACGTTACATTTTTTTAACTGCTGAGCACCTCACCAGCATCCTAGTATACTACTAAGGTGCTCCCAAATTCCGATATTTTTAATTTGACTATTGTTTCAAATATTTTCTTATTTTTATTTGTTTTCTCTTTAAAATCATATTGTCTGTTCCAAAAATGTCTTATTTTGCTTCCAAACATTGGAGATAATCTAAGTATCTTTATTTTTATAAAAGCTAATTTAATTCCTTGGTAGTCAGAGAGAATCATCTGTCTGACTCGGATTTCAAGCTGGGTTCTGCTGGCAAACAGGCAAACAGCCTTTGGGCTACAGCTGCTGCTTAGTCACCTTCTGGGAGACTCCAGTCAACGGGCTGACCATGCAAAGTTCAGGTTGGGAACTCCCACAGCCTCATACAGTTCCTGTACTCTCTCTCCTTTCCTTCATCCCTCTCTTTCTCCCTCCTCCTCTCCCCCAATCCCCCTTTCCCTGCCTCCTTCCCTCTCCCTGTCCCCCTGGATAACTTAGAGAATGTACATTTACAAGCTTGAATAAGATGCATATTGCTATATTTTGAGAGAATTATTGTATAACTACGAATTCAGATAAAACAGTGCATCAGTAACATGCCATAACAAAGGAGAATTTATTCATGCATGAGTTATTTAATATTCAAAAATGAAGAGTAACTTTTCATATAAATATGACAAAGAAAAAATACATATGGTTATATCAGTTGATAGTGAAAAACATTAGACAATATCTAATATCTATGTATGAGAAAAGTTCATTGCCTAAAAATTGAGGGTAATTATCTCACCATTATAATTTGATTAAACATACCTACTGATAATATCACACTTAATGGCTAAAACTAATAAAACCATGGGCATAATAATGATGTCTGCTCTGACCAGTTGAGTTCAAACTTTCAGAAAGATCAAATTCTTTCAGTAACATGTAGACAGCCTGGAAAATCAGGAATTTACGTGTTTTTATTTGCAGACAACTCACATGACTGTGACTATGAAACTTCTGAGAATCTGTTAAAAATTCCTATGACTGTCAAGTAAATTTTGCAAGGCCGTAGTTCATTAACAATGAACTTGTGGAAACAAAATTTAAAATACATTGCTACCTCACTGTAGCTTCAAAGTTAATGAAACTGATGCACAATTTTAAAAAATGTAAAGGATATGTATATTCATCAAATTACATAATACTGAAGAAAATATCAAAGACAGAAGTAAACAGAGAGTGAACTTTTCATTAGAAGGCTCTTTGTGGCAGATGCTCCATTTTCCTCCAGTTATCTCCAAGTTCAAGTTTAAAGCAATTCATATAAATTCAACAAGGGTTTTCACAGACATGGTCAACATTGTTCTAAAGTATTTATGGGAGGAAAATGGAACTAAAAGACTTGAAGTGGACAAAGATAACTGAAGTAGGAAACTATTCTGGCCACATCAAAGCTCTCTTCAAACATGCCGCATGGAGATGCTGTTAAAAAAATTTCAGTGGTAGAAAATGTACAACAAGCTGAACCTCATAGACACAGAAAATCACTTTTGGAAACAGAAGTAAAAAATTTGATGGAAAAAAAGACCATCAATAAATAGTGAGGTAACACTTAGATATATAATGCGCTGAAGAATAAAATGAACTTGAATATAAGATTCACAACTTCAAGGGCTGGGGCTTGGTCTCAGTTGGCAGCATGTTTATCTTTCATACAGAGTCACCTGAATTCATTCCCAGTAGTACATGTAGTAGATAATAGTAAGCATGGTGACACGGACTTCTAATTCCAGAACTCAGAAGGCAGAGGCCAGAAGATCAAGGTCATTCTCAACTGAGTTGGTGGACAGCCTAAAATATATGAGAGCCTTCCTTTAATACAAACTATTTTAAAACTTTATCTTACAACCTGAAATTAAACAATAATAGATTAATTTAAGTATAGTATGTGAAACAATAAATCTTGGGGTAATAGAACATAGTATAAAAATCGCAAAATAACCTTAATACAAAATGATGAATAAACAAATGACATTGGTTGAAACGTAAAGCAATGTATCACATCTCAATAATGTGTAAATATTTTGTTTTCTGTGAGATATAGTCTTAATTCAGATTTTTTTAAAAAAACTTAATACCAGATTTCATTAAGATTGCTGGGAAACTGGCTTATCAATGTATGCCTACTGAAAATTAAGGTGGTGCAGCCAAATCAGAAAGATTCTGGCAATTCCTTGTAAATCTATTCGCCACAGAGTGCATGCTGGATCATTCTCTGAAGTATGCATTCCAGAAAGAAGAAACCTTAGGATTGCATAAAATAATATGCACACATGTTCTTCTAGTATTATTTTCAGTAGCTTAATATTTAAAGCAGAAAAAGATTTTTCAAGGAGTCAAGAAATAACCAAGTTTTAGTGTCAAGATATGAGGAGGATCTGTGCAGCAATTAAAAGGAACCAGTTGGATTCAAGGAACAACAACATCTATGAATCTCCAGAAATTAAATCTGAAATAAAGAACCATACACATCCATAAAATATTGTACTGTACAGCTTTCATATTAAAAATAATTTAAGAAAGGAAAGACAAATCATTTTTCACAGGGGTTTTGTGCAGGCAGGAGAAAGAAGAGAGATGGTTGAAATAAAAGCTGATAATCATTTATTTAACTTCATGGTAATGGTAGACACAAAATCTCAAGTTTGATAAAATTATATATATATGCATGTGTGTATGTATGTATGTATATATACATATATATTGGAGATAAATGAAATATATATTATGTACATTTGTATCAGAGAATGAATACAAATAAGCCTACAGACACATGAACCTGAAAGTTAGATATCATTAATGTCACATAATTTGATATTATAGTACAATGTTGTTAAACTTAAAATGTCTACATAGAATTGTTTTGTTTCTTCAAGCTTGATATCACTAAGCAGTATCTCAATACAAGTTTCAATAAATATAAAGGGGTGAAGCTTGTATTGAATGCTTAATTAATTTTCTCAAGACAATCCTATAACACAAAGCCAATAAGCCTGCTTCCAGATGTTGCAGGTCTGAGCCTTGCATTATTCTGACTCTCTCATGCTGCTAAAGAATGTCAAAAAATTCATCTGAGAGCTGCAGAGAACCAAGGGCATAGAAGAAATTAGGGCCTCATATAAATAGCTTTAAATTCATACTGTATTGGCTTCCTAATTAAAGAAAACAAGGGTTTCTGTTTTCCAAATGATTCATTTCTACCAAACTAAAAACTTTATATGTTGCACCTGTGTATAAGACAAAATTGTGTGCTTGAATTTTTGATAGAGCAAAAGAAAGAGAAAATTCAAAGTAGATTATGAGTTGCCACCCACGAATTTAAAATTCAGTCAAATGGACTTTAAATGCTTCTTTCTTTGAGAACTGAACTGCAACAACAAAAATTTCTTTAGTTGCTTAATAGGACTTAAGCTATTGATCTTTCAGGGAATTGCCTCCCCTATATAGTCCCTCCAAAATTGTCTAGCTACATATAAAAGTTTTCACTACCTAATATGTATTAATTACATTCCTGATACTGTGGAAAAACATTATGACTTAAGAAACTTATGAAACATGGAGTTTATTTTGTCAGGGGTTCCAGAGGGTTAGAATCCATTGCCACATGGATGCAGGCAGCAGGTATGGCAGCAGAAGTAGGAAGCTGAAATATTACAATGTTACTGCAAGCATGTAGTAGAAATCAAACTGGAACTGCGCAGAAGTTATAAACACGACTCTGTGCTCCACTGAAATATTTCCTCCAAAAAGGATGCAATTCCTAAGCCTTCTGAAATAGCATCACCCACTGGGGACCAAGCCTTCAAATGCCTGATCCTGTGAAGGATATTCATCATTCAAAAAGTACAGCACAGAGTCCATGATTTATAATTAGAGTTATTTTTTACAACAACTTTTAAACATGAATTTTTATTATTATAGAATGTGACATATTTGTCATTTTATAAATATCAGTTCTTGATTTTCAATCAATTTCCTAACCTTCCCTATTCCTCAAAAGACTGAGTGAGCAGGGACCAGTGAAGCTGTTTTTGAAAATTTAGATTTTCACCTATCATGAACTGAATTTCCCACCATTACATATACGGAAATCTATTACAGTTCAAAGCAAATTAGATATTATGTGTTCATACCAATCAATATAATATGAAACACATTACTGGGGTGTTTATTTCTAGCCTATACATCTTTTTGATTTTATATTAAAGAATATAACCCTGTAACAATCCCCCAGTGTCAGAACTATTTGCATAGAATTTTACAAGCAGTATAAAAATAATTACAGTATATGCTAGTAAGAGAATTATATTATGTTTAATAGAGTTATACTTAGATAATGTCAATAATAACTTAAAAATACAGTCACAATTTGCAAAACTTGATAGACTATTTAGCCAGCTGTTTTTCTGTTTTATGGAAGCTAATCGTATCAACAGGGCCACATAGTTGCTTCTGTACTTCTTAGTCACTGCGAGCTCCTCTAAAACCATGGAAATGTGACACTAGGAGCTGGTGCAGAAGACAGGCAGAACTCATTAGGAGTAAAGTTGGCCACCTTCAAAGGATTAGAGTGGTGATTGCCAAAGGGATCCTGGTGCGTCAAAACTCTCTTCTGAGGTGAGAGTAGACAGTGCCCAGAAAGTTAGGTGTTAGACTATTTCTAAAGTCTTTTTTTTTCCTGGCCAAGTGATTGAAAAGCTGTTGAATTAGTTCTTACTAGTGAGACAATCAATGGTACATAAAGTCTCCTGACAGATAGCAATCAGTCATATAAGATTCTTGGGACCAGGTTTATAAAGTCATCCATTAATGACTGTTCAGGTAGCTAAGAATGTCACATCTTCTCCCAGGGCCCATTTCTCTGATCATTGAGTCCTGTGATGCCTGTTCTGGTTTTGAAATTTGTGGATTATGAAGGTTGTCTCTAGCCCCAATAACCTTTAAACCTATTAATTTCTTACTAGCTACCTAACATTAGAAAACAAAGATGTAAGTATTCTGATTTGAGCTCTGTTGATTTTCTTAACCCACTTTCCAGGATGTGCCTTGATGATCAGGGTAATGCACAGTGGAATCTTGACAGCCAGTCTTGTTTGCAGTAATCAGGCACTGTGGTTGGTATATGTTGGGTCCCTTGAGGACAGACCTGCACATCTCCACTTGATCTGTTTTGCATTCTTGTGGTTGGTTGAAAACAGGAACAAAAACAGGAACAAACTCTTGTTTTCAGCAATGTTTCTAAGGATGTTTACCCCTAAGCCATGTGAGTTGCAGTGATGAGCTTCCTGCTTTTCCTGGTTTGGCCTCCCCTGCTGAGGGCTATATATACTGTGTGAGAAAGTGGAATAAAGGCTTGTCTGCAGAACCTGAAGTTGTGTTGTGTGTTAATCCCGATGTCCCTCACTCAGAACAACAGTTGCCGTGCTGGTGCTGCAAAGTGGAGGTTCCACCGAGTTCTGAGAAAGAAGGGGTAGCGGAAAGAAGGAGTAGCGGACGGGGTCATCCTAGGCTGGTAAGGATGGATTGTGGTAAAAATGGGATCCACAAGCAGTAAGAGAGACCTGATATATCAGATATCTAAATTGTTAGAGCAACAAGGAACCACCGTGAAACAGAACTATAGAGGATTTTCTTAAGAATATAGCCGCAGGAACCCCATGGTTTTTGACAGGTGGAGGTTTGAACATCTCTGATTGGAAACAGGTAAAAAGAGATTTGATGAAATGGCTGCAAAAGGAGGGTGCCGATAGCGTCCCTATATCTACCTTTTTCACTATGGTGCCTGGTCCACAATGCCCTACTTAGGGATAAAGTGACAGTGATGCTGGAGGTCACCACGGCTAAAGAAATATTTCAAGAAATACAGGAGGAGGAGACTCGTCGGTCCATAGGATTGGTGGTGGAGGAGTCGCATAGGGACCAAAAGGAAATGTCAGGGGTACTGGGGGGAACTTTGGAATCTGGCACAGGACCAAGGCTAGCACTGAAGACTGCATGCTTTTGGGTGCAATACCAGATAGCAATAACCTCTGAGTCAGAAAATGGGGAAGATGGCCTCAGCTCTAGTGCAGAGAATAGTTTATCTGCTGAGGAAGAACAGCTAATGCAGGAAATTAAGGTACTTCAGAAAAGGCTGAAGTGATGTAAGGCGAAGGATTCCTTATGTGTGCCGTCAGCCCCACCTGCTTATAATGAAGATTGGGGAAGGAGGGAGTCCCGTTGGGGACTGACAGATGAGCGGGAGGCCAAAGAGGGCTCAGGAAGAAGAGTAGGTGTCTGTTTTCAGCCTCGGAACACATTTGCTCCAGTCATAGAGGTACCTGATCTGAACAATCCAGGACAGGTGCTGAAAAAACATGTGCCCTTGAAGTTTAAGGAGATGAAGCAATTGAAAGAGGCCGTGGCGGCATATGGCGCTCAGGCCCCCTTTACTCTTGCCATGGTAGAATCTTTTGTGGCATTGAATCTTACACCTAGCGATTGGCAGCAGCTATGCTGTGAAGTACTATCAGGAGGAGATTACTTATTGTGGAGGGGAGAGAATATCAAGAAAATTGTTTACAAACAGCTAGGTTAAATGCTCAAGCAGGACAGGCATAGCGCGATCTAGACATGCTAACCGGAGCAGGAGCTCATGCTGATTTAGCCAATCAGATTGTGCTCAATCCTGCCGTATGTCTCCAAATGGCGGCTGCGGCTACCAAAGCTTGGAAAGCCCTGCCAAACAAGGCCACGGGGGATCAGCTTTCAAAAGTTTTACAAGGTACTTCAGAACCATTTCAGGACTATGTGGATAGGCTATTGCAGTTGGCAGGGGGATTGTTTGGTGATGTGACCACAGCTATGCCCATAGTTAAGCAGCCGGCATTTGAGAATGCAAATAAATACTGTAAGGAAGCCTTGTGGCCACATAAGGCAAAAAACTTAAATGAATACATCCAGATCTGCCTGGATATTGATGGCCACTTCATTCAGGACCAGGTGATTGCTGCTGCCATCAGGCCCGGGTTAGGACCCCGGACAACTGGGGATAAAACCTGCTTTAACTGTGGTGCCCCTGGACCTTTAGAGAGAGAGAGAGAGAGAGAGAGAGAGAGAGAGAGAGAGAGAGAGAGAGAGAGAGAGAGAGAGAGAGAGAGAGAGGAGGAGGAGGAGGAAAAAAGAGAGAAAAAAGAATAAAAGAAAAAAGAAAAAACAAACCACAGCTCCCTTGGGGAGCTACCGGCAGACCAGGAAAGTTCCCACGATGTAAAGGGGGGGGCCCCATTGGGCAGATGGCTGTTACACACCTGCCTGCTGCAGGGAAACTTAAGTTTGTCCATGTATTAGTAGATACCTTTACAGGAGTAATTTTCTCATCCTTGCATTCGGGAGAATGAGCAAAGGATGCCATTGCACATTGCCTATCTTCTTTTGCCTATATGGGAAAACCTGAGGTTATCAAGACAGATAATGGCCCAGCATATATCAGCAAAAATTTTTATCCTTTTGTTCATTCTATGAAATTTCCCATAAAACATGCATCCCATATAACCCAATGGGGCAAGCAATTGTAGAAAGAGCCAATCAGACCCTCAAGCAATATTTTCAAAAAATAAAAAGGGAGGAGTTTGTATTCTCCCCAGCAACTCAATTATCCACTATTCTCTTTATTTTAAATTTTTTGACTGTGGATGCTGAAGGGTGCTTGCCTATGGAGCACCATACAGAAGTTAGGGCTCAGAGCCTAGGATGGGTTCATTGGAAAGATCTGCAAACAGGAAGATGGATGGAACCAACCCCCTTGTTGGCAAAGCTGAGGGGAGCTGTGTGTGTTTTTCCTCCAGGAGTTGATAAGCCAATTTGGGTGCCAGAGCAGTGCATTCTGCCGGTGACCCAGAATGAAGACCACGATGCTCCTTCTGCTTCAGGTGATGACTGTGGTAACAACAACAGAATCACAGGTGATGGGGAGTCTGGTGATAAACCCCCCACTTTTAATGCCAGTTAGTAAAAATAGCCCCTTCTTTCTTTCACTTTTTGCTAGCAACATAAGAGTGGGAATAGCATTGGCCTGAGTTGATCCAGAACAGGGAAATTAAACTTAATAACCTGTCATTGGTGAAGGAGTCCTCCTTTTATCATGGATGTTTATTATTGCATAATGCTTCTAATAATCATACTCATAGTAGGGTGATAGGATTTAGAAAAACACTGCATCTCATCCTGAAAGAGGATTTGAAAACAAATATAACATACACCTATGGTTCCAAGCCTGCTCCTCGGTGTTGGGATGCTGATAGAGATTTTAATCTCCACCCCACAGTTATGTGGGGAGAATGTATCACTCAAGAGCCTAATATGTGGTGGTATGGCCATAGGCCCACGATGAAAAATTCCACCTTTCCCAGGTATGAGTTTTTAATGCCACTGCCAGTTTTAACCAAACATATCTTTTTGAAACCTCTCTACACAATATGACTATTCGATCCTCTGCTTTCATTCTTGACCATTTTTCTTTGTATTATAGAATGGCACTTTGGGAGGGTGATATTCTTAATTGTTCTTCCAGGATCTGCAAGCTGAGTAATTGTTGGGATTGTTCTGATGGAGCTTTGATCGTTCGAGTGCCTGGTGTGATTCCTCTGCCAGTGCTGGTGTCTCAAGAACGTCAGGAGGTCATCCTTTATTGACAGTGGAGAGACTTTGGGTTAACAGCTGCAATTGTTGCTGCTATTGCTGTCACTGCCACTGCAGCTATGGTTGCTGGAATTGCCATTTTGCAGACAGCTGTGACTGCAGAGACTGTGATGTCTGGGAAGGTTGGCGGGGCCCTTCAGTCACAGAGTGCTCTGGACTCTCATATTGGACTTGGGCTTCTGAATTTGGATTGATGGACTGTACTTATGCAAGAGTGGATGGATTCCCTTTGGCTCCTGCAACAAATGTCTTGTACGTTACACCTGCTAATGTTGTACAGTTGAATGCATGTTTGGATGGCCCTTGGAATTCCTCCTCTTTTAATTTTACCCTGTAGACAGCTCATCATATTGTTAGTATTAATAGCATGTGGTTCCCTGCTGTGTCTGGATCCAGTCAGTGGAATACCATGGCCTAGTTTGGGGGCTGGATTCAGCGATTGTCTGGAATACTCTGACTTGCGCTGATATTGCTATTGGGGTTATCTGTTTTTGGATTCTCTATGCAGCAATCCCACATACAGCACACTGTCACTCAAATGTTGCTTGGGCTGTCTCCTGGTAATCAGGAAGCACCCCAAGTCTGGCTGCAGATGCTGCAGAAGTCATGAGGGATCCCTATGATGGGCAACTGTCCTGGTATAGAGAGCTCTCCTAAATCAGGGATTAAGGCCTCCTGTAGAGTGGTAAGAGTCTCTATCTGGGGGAGTCCTAAGAGAGGGGCTCTCATGCTTTTAAAATAAAAAGGGGGGAATTGTTGGGTCCCTTGAGGACAGGCCTTCGCACCCCCACTTTATCTGTTTTGCACTCTTGTGGTTGGTTGAAAACAGGAACAATCTGTTGTTTTCAGCAATATTTCTAAAGATGTTTATCCCTAAGTCATTTAAATTGCAGTTATGAGCTTTCTGCTTTTCCTGGCTCGGCCTCCCCTACTGAGGGCTGTATATACTGTGTGAGAAAGTGGAATAAAGGCTTGTCTGCAGAACCTGAAGTTGTGTTGTGTGTTAAACCCAATGTCCCTTGCTCATAAGAACTACAGTTGCCGTGCTGGCACAGCAGGTATACACCTTTAGAAATAAATACGATTATGAACACCAAGTCCTAGTTTCAAGGAGCCTCACCCATTTTTTTTTGTGGGATTAACAACCAATAGATAGACAGTTATTCACATGCAATGGCTGTCCTGACAGAATGAACACTTGTCTTAGAAACATAAAAAAAAAGTTGTTTTGGAAACATAGCAAAATTTAGAAAAACTATTCTGGAGCAGTGTCTTTAAAATCTTTAAAGGATTGTCAGAATCACCCTGTAAAAAGGAAAAGATAGTTGTGGGAAGGAAATGTGTATAAACCACCTCACAAAATGCTGATTTCTAACTTAATCCACTTTTGTGCATGGCTAGGTAATATGCATTAAATCATTAATGCTTAAAAACATATACACTGCAAAATTACCTAAAAGGGTAAAATAGCACACTTAAAAACTCCGTGGTTGTAAAATAACACACTTAGAAACCCCATAGTTGCAAAATGTCTTGAAAAATTTATAGTAGCTTAGCTGGATTTGAACCATTCTGCCTATGGTTGTGTTTATCACAAAATATCAAAAAAATGATAAATTAGCATTATTAGAAACATTTTTGGAGAGCTAATCACATCAGTGCACTTGGGTGTGGCCCTAATCACTGTATACTCTTTGAGAAGCATACTAAAAGGCTAATGTGACTAAAGTGAAAATATGGGAGGTAATTTCTGAGTTGTTACAGAGTGGCTTTCTTATGCAGTACTTGACTTGGGGAGGCTTGCACTGAGAGGGCCTCCATAGCTAGTTGACCTGGACACTCAGAAAAGCCAAAGTTTGAGAGCTTTAACTTTAAAAATTATATACCTGTTCCCTATCTGAATGCAACTCATTTACAAGAAGTTACGATTCTCACATTGAGGCAGCTGAGAACCCAGCCGCCATTTTGATTCATTGTTCCATGTGGACTGGAAATGGTGAAAAATTGGAAATTTGGAGGAGAGGGTTGCTCCAACACATTAATCCAATATGATTGTTTCCTATAAAACTTACAGTTTGTCTATCAATACCTTCCTGTTACTACAGTTTGCAATTGAACCATTTTGTAAATTCTGTTTAAAGAATTTTAGCTTACAGGTTGACATTGGCAAAGCCACAGTTTTAGCAACATTGCTTTTAGAGCATATATTTTATATTCATGATTCTTCAGTATTAATCATAATTTTAAATGTGTTTTCAAATTGATCCCCAAATCTTTTTAATAAGTTTTGTGAATTTATCATAAATTCTAACACATTAACAAACATTCTCATCCTTTTTAAATATCCTGGGATTTAACTTTGAAGCATATCCCCATATTGCATACTATATCACTATATCTGGGCATTTAATTCAAAAAGAAAAATAAATCAAAAGAGGACTGTGGCTGCCAGAATTTTTCAGTAGGCTTTTCAGCTCCATGCCTTCCCTTAAGCTAAGTCTAAGTCCCTAAACATTATACATAAAACAAACATTAAAAGTAAAATTTAGAAAATAGCATTTTGCTGAGAATCCAGAAATCTCAGGAATAACACAAAGATGATCCCCCTTCAATATTCCACACTGAAATTCAAGACATCACCTAACCAGAATGCCAATGAGTGAAGAAAAATGGTTCTGACAAAAGCCTGGTCATTCCAAAACAAACAAAGAAACAAGAAATAAGCAAACAAAACACCACCATTTGAAATTCTACAGGCTCCCACTCCTAGGTGAAAATCTAGAGGCAATAAATGACTGTTGAAGTGACTCATTCCCTCCCTAATTTGTTATCCAATATCAATGATCAGCTCTAAACACATACACAAGGGGGCAACACTAAATGGACTGAGTAGAATATATATATATATATATATATATATATATATATATATATATATATATATATATATATATTTGTTTATAAATAGGTAGCAATAGTAACTAAAGAAGAGGCCATGAAGTTGATGAATTTGAGAATCAGCCAAGGTGGTGTAAACCTGGGAAGGGAACTGGAAAATGACATAAATACATAACATGTATATGAAATATAAAAATAAATAATTTTGTCTGCTCTAGATAAACTCCAAGGCAAACATTTATCTCACCTCAACTCATAAAAGAAGGCTAGATGGATGGTCTCTAACTGTATGCTGTATTACTACAGAGGTGGTGTCAGACACTATCAAATGGAGAGCCTGTATTTTCTTTCCTCCATCAAACACTGACATCATCCTCACCTCTGTCAGTGTCAGTTCAGGCTTCATGAGGTTTCAGAAATTCAGCACCAATACAGCACAAAGAGACCCTTCACTCCCAACTGGCTAGATGAATAATAGTCTTACTGGGGAATCAAGACTTTTATAACATCTAGCTATACTGAGGCCACAGGCACTACCTAAGACAGATGATGAAATGTCTAACTGTTGTTCCCAATCCTGCCTGGAAGTAATGAGGAGTTCCCCTCCCTTGGGTGTCTAAGGAGTCTGAATGCTAAATCTGGACAGTTACACAGGACACCAGAAAATCTTTCTAGATCTCTGTAGAAAATTGCTCTTATATCAGGAATGTCTGACAAACAATTTGAAAAGATGATAGGTGCCAGTGCTTGGAGAACAGAGGCGTGAAAACTGACACACCAGGAAGATAACTAACCGTTACCTAAATTTTGCTTCAAGAAACAGTTACTAATGAAAACATACAAAACTCACATTAGGAAATATAAAGTATTGGAAAATACAGACATATTGAAGCACTTAATGGAAATGGTATTTTATGACAGTCTGCAGAAAGAGAGTGATTAAGGGTCAGTAAGTCCTCAAAGAGATGAAGAAAATAAACTTCTTCAGAAATTCAACTATACATTATATAGCTACAAATTCAAGTTGTTTGAAGACTAAATTTTATTAGCACAGAGAAATCCATGACAATAAGGAACAACCCTGTGAAAATAAAAGATACTGAAAATATTTGAAAGCAGCCAGAGAAAAATGATGCCGTACTTATACTAGAAACCTGTTAATAATGGTTGTATCATTTGAAATCCATGAAACCATGTAGAAATGTACAGAGAAAAAGTAACTGTAAAGTAATATTTGTTTTACCTGGTGAAATGTTTTGACAAGAAAATCAGTGCTTAGTTAGACTCAGGACAGTTCTCTATGTTCTTGTGAAACCATCATGGCTAAAAACTTCTCTAAACAAAAAGATATAAGTTATTCTTCTTCTGTTAAAGTTAGGGAGCTAATAAGGGATCACAAAGGGGCTAGATGGACCACAATTATATAAATAGAAGGGGAATAATGAAACAGGAAAGGTTAAAAAAGACGAGGGTGTAAGGGCAGAGCAGACCACAAAGTATGGGGATGGATTAATAACATTAAAGACCTGAAAAAATCCATTTGAATAATTACTACTGAAAAAACTTTTTAAATATAAAGATATATGTATCTTTATATTTTATACAATACAATTTATATAATAAATATAAATAAAATATATTTATGTTTGGTATGATAAAAGTCTCATGCCATTGCTCTTAGGTAACCCTAAGTTAGTATTAAGACTCTGTTGTTAAAGGAATTGCATCATACCTGAGTAAAGAACTTGGAAAACTGAAGGTGATGTTGACCTGGACTCTTCTTCCCTACACGTGAGATTTCATGGTGCTGGAAGGTGTCATGCACACTTGTGGAGAGAAAAATTAATTATGAGCAATGTTCAACTGTGAACCCTGAAAACTACAATAAACTCTCAGCCTAGTAAGATGAGGTCACTGGTTTAATAATGGCACAAACATGATGGGAGTAAGTAGCAAGTTTCTGGTCAGATTAAAGTCCACCCATTCCACAAGGTGATTAAAGTAATTCCTATTATACTTATAGCTATAGATTAGTGTATCTCTCAACCCTTATAAGTGAACTTTCTTTTTGAAGTAGATGGCAATCAACACAGACACATATAATTGGTCAATGTACAGCAATGAGCCTGCAGACATAATTGGGGTCCAGAATAGAAGGTCTTTTCCTATACCGTTTTCTCAAATATCTTCCCCACTTTCTGTTCTATAAGATTTAGGATACAAAGTCTTATTTTGAGGTTCTTGATCTACTTCCAGTTGAGTTTTCTATAGGGTGAGATATGAAGGTCAAGTTTCATTTAACTACATGAAGCTATCAAGTTTGAGCAGCATCATTTGTTGACAGTATTGTCTTTCCTGCAATGTGTTATTTCCGGATTCTTTCAAAAGAAAAACAAAGCATGTAAATGTATCTGCGGGTCCTCAGAGCAGTTTTTAATTTCCTCACTGCTTGCTGAATTTCCAAAGGTCTTCCGCCTATGCTCTTTGGAATAAAGCCTATTCTTCCATATCCTGAGTCATTTCCTAACAGGATCATATACAGGAAGTTTCTAGTCTACTTTGTTACCTGAAGAGCTTTCTAATGGTTTTGTCATGAATTGGTACTAGATTAAAATTTCTGTATCAATTATCCATATTTATTAAAAATAATTTTAGAAGTTGAAGTAGCCTTATAAGTGTAGTATGTCTTACTTGATCATAAGTATAATTTAATTTTATACTGATTGGTTTAATTTTTTAATTTTTGTTGAATATTTTTTCATTTGTGTTCACATGCAATGTGAGTCCACAGATTTATTTTCTTGTACTGTTTTTATCTAGTTTAGGTATGAGGGTAATGGGAGCCTAAAGATTTAATTAGAAGTCAATCTTTGACCTCTGTTTCCTGAAAGAAATTATAGAGAGTCGGCACCTTTTTACTTCTGGTTGAATCCAATAGAGAAACAACCTGGGCTTTGTATTACTTTTTGTGAAAGAGAATTAATTGTAGTTTGGTTTTCATAGTTTCAAATGGCATACTTCTCCTTGTGCACATTATTTATTATTTACTATATTTAATAAATCTGTTCTTTTAATCTGTCATCAGTACATAGACATGGAGTTCTTCATCATACCCTGTTATCTTTTATATTCATACAGCAATTATTGGATATTCTTTAGGTCTAAAAGCTCTAATTAACTGTGTTCTCTTGTTTCTTTGATAATCTGATTAGAGTTCTTTATTACTTATTCATCTTTCCATAAAATAAAATACATTCTCTTAGATCTATCTACTCTAGTTTTCTTTTAATAGTGTTCTCAATGTGTATCATCTTCCCCTGACCCTTTACTTTCCTTACAGTTTGAATGTGTCCCAAAACTCACATGATTTAGAGTTAACCGCAGAGAGGACAGTGTAAAAATGTGTGGTCCATAGGGTGAGACTGCAGAATAAGCAATCTGCACTCAGGCTTGGTTTTGGGTCAGGACCACAGGTGTGTCTGTTGTGATGAGTGTAGCTGTTGTAAAAGTAACTTGAAATGCTTCCTCCTTTATTTCTCTCTTGTCTGTAGCCTCCCTTGCCTTTATACCAACCATAATGGAAGTGAACTACAGGTGCAGCCCTCAACCTTAGACTTTTCAGTACTTATAACTGTAATAAATATCTCTGCTCTTCCTAAATTACCTCCCATATGATATTCTGTTGTAGAAACACAAAAAAGATATAGACAAACAACTGATATTTTGAAACAGTAGTGGCAGGAAGGGGAGAGAGAAAAATATAGAGTTCAATAAAAATCAATAAAAAAGAAACAGTAGTGGAATTATGGATTTAATAAATACCAGAAAACATAAAAAATTTCTATGAACCTGTGGTAAAAGCAAAAGAATCTGAAAGAAAATCCTAGAAAATCTTACATCACCACAAATAAAGTTTTCAGAGGAACTCTGGTAAGCTCAATAAAGTGTAACTGGGGGAGAGTACAATCTTCTTAGGGAATAATTTAAGACGTTGTTATAAAAATGCTGAGAAAAATTGGGATGGCCAATCTATTTTCATGATGCCTTAGACAGAAACAAGAAAAGATATCAGAAATTGAAGAAAAGGTCTTCCATGTTACACAGTTGCAGAGAACTTGACGAAATTGCTTTCAAGTCCCAGGACTGCAAAAAACATAAATTAAGAATGACCTAGAATATACTGCATAATAACTATCTAAACAAAGCATTTATATGCTTCTTGGCATCTTCTTGGCACTTATAGCAAAAGAAGAGAGGGAAAAATTAATTAAAAATGGACTTTATTATTAAAGGTTATGTGACTAACTATAAAACTCAGGGAATGATCAAACAACACTTTGTTAAATTAGTTAGTATGAAGAAAGGACTATGGCTTGCTCATCAAGACATCGAGAATGATATATTTTGGAGATCTTCAAGGCCAAATAGGACCTTGAGGGCAATTTTTCCAGAGAAACATACATTGGACCAAGAATTTGGTGCTCTATATCACCTTGGAACTAAGCTCCATTAACTTTATACCTTAACCATTGCAGGCAGCTTGAGTACTTCGAGGCACAACTGCTCTGGAAAGTAGAAGCTACCAATCTTAGAGGCATTCTTGTGATCTTAGTTCTGCACTTGAGCAGGATGAGAAAGCTCTGCAACCTAGGTAGTCTTCAGGAAAGTTCACGACATATAGTGAAGAATGAGAAAGCCTTGGCAAAGACTTGTTAGTGAATAGCACCCGTTAGCAGACTCCACTGATTAGTTGCTGACACAATCTTCAAGTGAGCTGGTCTCAGATGTTTTCCTAGTACCTGGGTTCATGCAGTTTGGTTTGGAGTTTATTTCACAAAGGTGTGCCTGGAACTTAGGCCCCTGTGATAAAACCTGGAGTTTTCCATTCTAAAGTTTTAATTTACAGTTTAAAAACCTAGTTTCAATTTCTTCAATTTCTCTACTGAAGTTCTCTGTATTTTAATTTACATTGATTTGGGGGGATAAATTTCACAATCAGATAATTTCAAAATCATGGTCATTTTGATGTTTTTGTGTATTCATTTCTTTTTCCAAAAGAAGAAGTAAAACTGTCTATTTCTTTGTATTATGAGAAAATATCAATATGTACCTTTGATATTGTCAG
Source organism: Ondatra zibethicus (assembly GCA_004026605.1). Taxonomy (NCBI): domain Eukaryota; kingdom Metazoa; phylum Chordata; class Mammalia; order Rodentia; family Cricetidae; genus Ondatra; species Ondatra zibethicus. Next base: position 23,970 of record PVIU01006818.1, read on the forward strand.
TGCTATAGGCAATGCTGATGTACTCATTTAATAGAATAAGCCAGTTTACATTTGATAATTGTATTAATTAGGGTTTTATTACTATAAAGAGACACCATGGCCATAGCAAGTCTGGTAAAGAAAAACATTTAATTGGGGCTGGCTTTCAGCTCAGAGGCTTAGCCCATTATCTTCATGTCAGGAAGCATGGTGGCATGCAGACAGACATAGTGCTGGAGAGGTAGCTGAGAGTTCTACATCTGGATTCACAGGCAGCAGGAGTGGCCTTAACACACTGACCAGGCTTGAGCTTCTGAGATCTGAAAGCCTACCACCTACTGATGTACTTCTTCCAACAAAGCCACACTTACTCTCACAAGGTCATATCTAATAGTGCAACTCCCTATGGGAGTCCTATTTATTCAAACCACCATAATCACCATTCTTATCCAGTCTTTTTTAGGTATTAATATAAGTTTTATCTCCTTTTTTGATTTTTTGGCAGCTGAAGCGGTATATTTTCTTGGAATTTTTGTTGTTACCTGTTTACTTGCTTTATTTATCATGTTTTGTTTTGGTTTCCTGATAAAAAGGGTGGATTTACTTTTAGAATTGTAGTTGCCTGAATTTTTCTGAAAACAGGATCTGTTCTCAGTGAACAGAGAAGACCAGAGAATCTATACAGATGTCTTCCTGCTTGTGACTCCCAGCTGTAACCTTCCTGCAATTGCTACTCTTCCATGCTGGGAGGTGGGGTGGCTGTCTTCTCTAACTGCTGGTTAGAGTCAGAAGGTTGACGACTGTGAAACTCAGAACCTCCATGTTTATTGTTATTTTTATTTTACCTTATTTGGTGAGGTTTTCTTTCATTGGTAAATACTTCATTTTTCTTCATACCTGCATTTTTATTAGCCACCTAAAAATAATTCTTGTCAATTAGTTCCCATAGCTGTTTCATCTTCAGAATATATTTGATTGATTATTTTTCCCTTAAGAATATACTCCATTCTCATGTTTTTTTTCCAGTGTTAAATAATTTGGATTATATTCTGGATACTAAGGATGTTAATTTGCAAGGAATTTTGTCTCTCTCTCTACGTGTGTGTGTGTGTGTGTGTGTGTGTGTGTGTGTGTGTGTGTAATTAATTTGAAATGGCTTACGATGATTCTGTTTACTAAGAGGCAGCTCAAGTCTCAGGTCTGAATTTTTGTCTTCAGGCCTGATCCTAAGAGTCTAGTCTGAATATGAGTGATTCAAGAATCCACCAGTGTGTGTAGACTAAATTGGTAGATTGCCACTTGGCTCTTTCTTTCCTAAATCCCTCTACTCTTTGATTGCTTGACTTCAGTTTTTCTGGTTCTCTAGGTAGAAGAAGGTCAGCAGGATACTTCACTTCACTGATTCTCCTTTCTCAGCTCCACATGCCAGGCCAGGTGCACTTAGCTTAAGGCTAAAATCTTTAAAAGTGAGAAATCTATTTTGAATGAGAATTTCCCCCACATTCAGTGTCCTCTCATCCACTTCCCTCTCATTAACTTCATTTTTTATCAGTTGTTTTTTTTATTATTTTGTCTAGAGTTTTCCTTGTTTTCTAAAGTGAGAGGCTGTTAGAGTGGGGATCCATCATTTAAATTAGTCTCAAGCTAATCTTTTTAATTGCAGAGGTATGTGGGGGAAATGTGTGCTTTAAAGATGTGGCTATTCACAAGCACTATTTGGTTACTTGTGTGTGTGTTCATCAGCTTTTGACCACTTAAAACCACACTCACCTGACCACAGCTTCGGATATGTATTAGTTTCTTCATCTCACCCAATAAAAACTCATTCCAAAACACTATTAAATAAATTTGAAAAGAAATGAATGTTTTTACTTTATGGTCCTGTTTTTATTCAAGGTATCTATTAGTGCACATTACAATGTTGTGAATTGTATATACTTTTAATAATGCCTGAAACACATTTTTGATATTTAGTTTTATAAATGTAGCACTGTATTTTTATACCATTTTACTTCCATGCTTGTTCTGTGACTCCACATATGTCTTTTTTGTGTATTTTAACATTATTTTTATTATTGTATAAAACTCTCATTTTGGTACTCATTTTTTCTGTTAATTGTATGATTAATCTTTTTATTCAAATTGGTTTATATACTTACATGTTCTTAGACTTTGTATGTCCTTTTTACTACATTATAGTATTCTATAAATAAAAAATGACATTCAAAATTTGTCTTTTTACATTTTTAAATTTTAAATTTAAATGTTTTTACTTGCCCAAAACTTAGCAGTAATTTATTATGACACAAGAACTAATCACCAGAAGTCTAAATTATCTTATTTCATCTAGCAGATTTCTTAATACTAAAACTTTTTATGGGAAATTCATGAACGTATGTTGTACTGACTAGTTTTATGTCAACCTAAAACCAACTAGAATCATCAGAGATGAGGCAACCTCAATTTAGAAAATGCCTCTATATGATGAGGTTGTAGGCAAGCCAGTAGAACATTTTCTTAATTAGTAATTAATGGAGGGGCAGCCCATTATGGATTGTTCCATCCCTCAGATGGTGATCCTGAGTTCTGTAAATAAAGCAGGATGAATAAGTCATGTTGAACAAGCCAGCAAGCAGCACTCTAATGTGGCCTCCGTATCAGCTCCTGCTTCCAGACTCCTGTTCTATTTGATTGCCAGTCCAGACTTCCTTTGAAGATGAACTGTGATTTGGAAGCATAAAATGAATAAACCTTCTCTTCTCTAAGTTAATTTGGTCATGGTGTTTCATTGCAGCAATAGGTACCCAAAGACACATGTCATCCCAACATCAGATGTTTTTAGTGAACACATTTAAAGCTTAATGAATATCTGCTTAGATAATTACATGGTTACAACCTCACCCAGAAAATTTAAAATATTATATTTCCACTTGATAGTCATTAATTATGTTTACCATCTGAAATTCAAAGGTTCCTCATTGTCTCCTTGTCTCTTTTTATAAGTTTGCTGTTCTAAATAGGCCATAAGATGATGGTTCAGACAGTAAATTACTTGCTGCAGAAGCCTGAGGGCCCAAAAACAGTCAGTATCTGGTGTTGGAGGTCCTTCTGTCTGTGTGTTGCTTTCATTGGTTAATTAATAAAGAAACTGCTTGGCCTGCTAAAGCAGAACTTAGGTAGGCAGAGAAGATAGAACTGAATGCTGGGAGGAAGAAGGCAGAGACAGAGAGACATCATGGAGCCGCCAGAGACATATGTGCCAACTCTTTCCCAGTAGGCCACTGTGAAGTAGTGATACAGATTAATAGAAATGGGTTAAATCAAGATGTGAGAGTTAGCCAATAAGAGGCTAGAGATAATGGGCCTAGCAGTAATTTAATTAATACAATTTCTGTGTGGTTATTTCTGGTGTATGCTAGCCAGGTAGCCAGGACCAAAAGCGGGCCCTCTCTCCTTCAACAAGAAGCAACCATGGAAAGAAGCCAGGTATGATGGTGTATGCTTGTGCTTGCAATCCCAGAGGTGGGGAGGATGAAATAGGTAGATTTTGGTGGCTAGCCATCTTAGCCTACTCAATAAGCCAATGAAGCATCCTATCTTGAAAAAAGTGGATAGCTCCTGAGGAATGAAACCCAAGGTTGAATTCTGGTATCCTTAAACATATGAACACACATGTTCATGAATGGACACACACATACACATACACAAGTAATAAAATAAAATTGGTCCCAGGTGAACCTTCCTAATGCTACGACTATTTAGTACAGTTCCTTGTGTTGTTACACCTACCATAACTATAATTTTACCAGTTATGAATAATAATAACCACAGATATCCTTTCCTTAATAAGGCCAGCCAACTGGTTACTCACAGTGTACCTGCTTGCTTTACATTTACACTCTTACCTGCTCTGGGAAGCCTTCCTGGAGATGTCCTTCTACCCCAGAGATTCTAAGGTCCTTCTTCCTTCTCATGACTCTTATTAACAAATTTTAGTATAATCTGTAGAGCAATTCATTGGAAGTATACAGTCACACATCTATTTTAAGATCTCAGATGCAATGATTTCAATCCAGAAGACTGGAGAAAAGACTTTTAGCCCAAGTGTTATTCACAAACAATCATTACAACTAATGCTGCCAGACATCATATGAAAGCATGTAAACATTCTTTAAAATCAGAATAATTGAGGTAGTATATGAGAATGGTTAACTATGCCAGGAGGAAGAATGACACATGAAGTATAAACACCATATAAGTTGCTTAATGGAAAATGGCAACAAATGTGTTAATAAAGTCTGTCGCTTTTGTTTTGCTTATGGCATTGTTTATTAACAATTGTTATGGATTTTCAAGTATTAACCAATTAGATAACATTACAATATTATAAATTATCTTTTAAGATGTTTGAAAGTATATGTAATTTTTATCCCAAAGGCTTGGCTTATTTTCCACTTTCCATTATGTCTACTTGACAGATTGTAATAATCTCATTGTGAAATACCTGGAACTTGTCTGTCATCTTGAGGAACATATGACATGAACATAACATGAAATAGCGTATGGATGAGAAAGGTCCTAAGATGCTTGTTGTTCTGAGTATGTTAAATAATTTGCTTTATGATATTTATCTGCAGCCCATCCAAATTCAACTTGAGAGAAGTACTTTTGCTACAAAACAATTGTAAAATGCATAGTTTTCAAAAATGTACTATATATCTCCAGATAAAATAAGTATCTTTTTGAATGACTGTATATATACTTCATTATCTTTAGTGAATAAACATATATGCAATATATTAATGATATGCACATTCTGAACCTGAAATTTTCATTGACAAGGGCTTGCTTTAAATAAAATCAATATGAAGTATATTTTAAGTGATCCTGAAGATGAAAAGGAGAGGAGCAGTCACATTCAAAGCAAAAACAAAACCAAGTTGAAAAGATGAACTTCAAGGAAAGCAATGTGTTATGCAACTTACTAAGTTCTGAAAGGGGAAAACAGATAGTGGCTTAAAATATGATCTTCAAGTGGAGTGCTACAAGAGGAGCTGCCCCCAGCTGTGCTCCTTGATTTGTAAGTAAAACAGTCCTTCATGAGCCACTTAATTTGGTGTGCTACACATGTTGTATTTTAGCAGATTCATTTAATCAGAGCTGAGGAGATTCTAGAGATTCCAAGGGAAAACAAAGAGTGTCAATGAGTGTGTGTAAAAATAAATCAAAATTAGAATCCAATATTGATTCCCTCCACTTTGGTCATATTGGTGAGCAGGTTACCAGAGGTAGCTCTGCTTCTGCTCTGCTGCATTTCTGTCATTTCTGATACCTGTTTCCACTGGATTTGTGGATTTTAATGTTCTTGAAAACTGAATCCTAAAGATGAGGTCCTGGGCACTTGGAAGAACTGACTTTATGCAAATCCTACTAGTAGAGTTTACCTCAGCAAATTCCTTGCAAGTTTTCATGGGTAAGGTTCCTATCATGCTTAGCTCACAGCCACAGAAACAAGAATCAGAAGGATGAGTGTCAACAGAACTGACTCTCCATTGGAGTAGACCTATAAGCTCTTGACATAACAGAATCATATGACAGACCACATGGAGTTAACAGACTAAAAAGAAGGGTAAGAATCTATTAAAAATAACCACATCATTTTATGAAGTCAGTGCTTTAAAAAGATTATATAAATTTCTAATTATCTAAAACACTAATTTTGTGTCTGACTTGATTATTTCAGTAGTGTAAAATAATATAATAATTTATAGATTTCTTTGTGTCAAAATAATCCCTAAGTATTCTGCTATCACCACTTAACTTCTCTTTTCCACCTAAGGCTTTGTATTAACATGTATTTACTCAATCTGCTATAAATATTATATTTAATAAATTATATTTCAAATGTTATATATTTAATGGGTAAGATACATTTAACACAAAAAATTGGACCACGTGATTATGGAAGCAAATACATCCTAAGACTCACAATCAGAGTGTTGTAAGTGCAATACAGACACTGTGCCATCATAGTGTAAATGAAATGACTAAGAACCAGGAGAGTGGCAGATCCCATGTACAACAAACAGCTCAAACCCCACAAAGAGGACTTGTTTCAGTATTTGTCCCCAAGCCACAGCAGATTATCACATATTCTCAAAGAGCCAGGCAAGAGGAATTCTTTCTGTTTCAGTGCTTTTGTTCTACTTGAGTCTTCAACTGTTTGAATAAGCTCCAGATTCTTTAGGGACAGTTTCCTGCCTTCAATTTAAAGACAAGAAGCCAGAATTATCAATGTGAAGCATTGTTCAGGATCCTGGACTTCATACACACTAACACATAAAATCAACTCTCAGACCAGCCATACTTTATTTCTTTGACTAGTGAGCTCCAAGGGTTGGGGGAACACCATTTGCATAGATGTTAGTGGTTGTTCTAGAAAATGGATAGTTATAATTGAGGCATGGCAGAAATCAAAAGTTGGCCATTGTACCAAGTCCCTACTTCTTCCATGATAATAAAATTGGAATTGGCTGTATGGCTGCACACACCTGATTCCATATGAAGTTGATGTTTGACCAAATCATGCCTAATGAAATTGTGCTGGCTAGTATGTCAACTTGACACAAGCTAGAGTTGTCCAAAAGGAGAGAACCTCAATTGAGAAAATGCCTCCATAAGATCTAGCCACAAGGCATTTTCTTAATTAACAGTTGATGGGGAAGGGCCTAGTGCATTATGGTTGGTGCCCTGCCTCTACTGGTGGCTCTACATTCTACAAGAAAGATTGAGCAAGCATTGAGAACCAAGACAGTAATCGATACCCTTCTAATGTCTCTTCAGCTCCTTTCTCTTAGTTCCTGACCTGACTTCCTTTAATGATGAACTATCACATAAACATGTCTGTGGCCTATCCTTGAATAAGATGAAGTTAGCCTACCAAAAGAAAAATGAAATTTGAGAACAAAGAACACAATACCTTGCCTGCCATTGGGCAGGAGGAAATACATACAATTATTTTCCCATTAAGTTAAGAAAACATATTATTTCTCTGTATTAAACTAAGCTCCTTAAGGTTTTGCCTCTTCCTCATATTAACTTAGTATTCACACTAATTCCTCCTTAGCATAATCCTTCTATTGCTTAGAAATCAATTATTACTGTATGTTTCTTGGTAGCTACATTCTTAATAGTAATTATTTTATTACTTGCTCTCCAGTTGTATCACAGTCAGAAAGATGGTGGTTTGAGGACAGAAAAAAGGGTCTTGATTTGTTTTATACAGACCATCCATCCACAAAAGATACAAGCTAACTCAAATAAAGAACTGCCAATAGGGGATCAGATCTGGGTCCTTGGTAAATCAACTTCTGGGTAAGATGGCTCCTGAACACAGCCTTTGAATACCTGAGGAGAGTTGGAAGGGGAAAAGTAGACTGTACCCAAAGGGAGAAACGAGGAAATATTCAGTTATTCAGAGATATTGTATTGTGCTTCAGATAGGTTGTGTCAAATTCTGACTTCTGGGGATCAAGAAAAAGGAGATAAGTTTGGCTCTTCAGTTAATTTGTATCCATCACAGTGGCTATACCAACAGCAGCCCTGAGACCTCTTGTTCATTCCTGACTGCCAAGAACCAAAATAATCACACAAAAACTGTATTTATTAAACCACTACTTGGCCTATTAGCTCTAACTTCTTATTGGCTAGCTCTTACATCTTAAATAAACCCATTTCTATTAATTTGTGTATTGCCATGTGTCTGTGGCTTAAAGGAAAGTTTCAGTGCATCTATCTCCTGCAGGCAACTACATGGCTTCTCATTGACTCTGCCTACTCTCTCTATATATGTTTTCCAGCTTGGATATATTCTCTTAAGCCATTGTCAAAAGCAGCTTCTTTATTAACCAACAAAAGCAATACATATATAGAAGGAATTCCCATACCATTTCCCCTTTTCTGTTTAAATAAAAAGGAAGGTTTTAACTTTAACATAATAAAATTACATATAACAAAAGTTCTTCCTCTTGAAGCAATTGGCACTGCCAAAAGCAGATGTGTCTCATTGTCATAAAAAGTCTTAAGCTCTTAAAACATTTTAAATGCCATATTCTGGAGGTTTTGGAAAGTTGTGAAGATTATCTATTTAACTGAAATATATCTCCATCTATCTAGAAATCTAACTAACATGACTATAAGCTTGACTATTATAGATGACTATTAATGTCTTCATCAAGAGCAGAAATATACATATAACAACATAGATCTTCAATTTGTATCAATAAGCCAAGATACATACCAATGTAAATCTCTACAGCAAATCCTCCATTAAATGTAAACAAATACCTATAAACAATAATTTAGGGAATTTGGACATCATTCTCTTCAAACTCCTTTCTGCTTCTTATTGAGCAAAGTAACAGAGATGGGTTAGTTTAGGATATAAGATATTAGCCAGAGATATGCTTAAGCTATTGGCCAAAGAGTATTGCATTTGATACAGATTTCTGTGTGATTATTTAGGGAGTCTGTGTGGCCAGAAAACAAACAAGTGACCTCACCCAACAAATGGGCACACCCATGTGGTTGATATATCCACATAAAACCTGAGAAAGCTTAAAAAGAAATTCTAGACCCAAAAGAACAGAGCTAAGCATGGCTTTTTGGTAGCAGCTTTTTCTCAGGTCAGTTATGTTTGCTAGAAGCAAACAGAGGCACAATTCTTTTAAGAGGGTTCCTGACTCAGTGGTAGCAGCAAAAACTGTGCAGCTCCTTTATGAAAGCGTTTCTACTTGCAAGAACAACTCTGATTCTTTTGGGAGATCTGGCTACAGAGCATTTAAATGGGGTCTGTGAGCAGAGTGCTACAACTTGCTTAATGGCAACACAGACCTGCTGCGACCTAACCCTGGATCTGGGGCAGAAACAATGGCTCCATAGGAGTGAACACACTTCTACCTTGTTGGACTGGGCAGATGCAACAGGGAGTGCCACGTAGTTTGTTCTAGCCATGCCCACTTAGCATTAAAAAAAGGCGTTTCTGGTTAGAAATTATTACAGAAACATAATAAAGACAGTTTCAGATAGAAAAGGCCTCTAAATGTGTTACAGTATTGGATAAATGTACATAGGTCTGAAAGAGAACAGAAAAAGAATATAGACAGCTATAAAAAGAAGTAATTTTTTTAAAAAGTAAAGACTTCAAAGAGACAGAGTAATATAGTCATAGACTAAAAGGAGTAAAGAAAAACAAGCCACATAAAGAGGGAAAATACACAGAGAGATTGTTTCCTAGTTTTCTGAGAAAGTGCCACACTGACATCCAAAGGGGCTGTACCAGCTTACATTTCCACCAGCAATGGATGAGTGTTCCCTTTTCCCCACAACCTCTCCAGCATAAGTTGTCATCAGTGTTTTTGATCTTGGCCATTCTTACAGGTGTAAGATAAAATCTGAGTTGTTTTGATTTGCATTTCTCTGATGACTAAGGATGTTGAACATCCTTAGTGTCTTTCAGCCATTTTAGATTCCTCTGTTGAGAGTTCTCTGTTTAGGTCTGTACTCCATTTTTTTTTAATTGGATATGTGTTCTTTTGGTGACCGTTTTCTTGAGTTCTTTGTATTATTTGGAGATCAGACCTCTGTCTGATATGGGGTTGGTGAAGATCTTTTCCCATTCTGTAGGTTGTCATTTTGTCTGTTGACCATGTCCTTTGCTTTACAGAAGCTTTTCAGTTTCAGGAGGTCCCATTTATTAATTGTTTCTCTCAGTGTCTGTGCTGCTAGGGTTATATTTAGGAAGTGATCTCCTGTGCAGTGCATTCAAGTGTACTTTCCACTTCCTCTTCTATCATGTTCAGTGTGGCTGGCTTTATGCTGAGGTAATCCAGACACAGAAAGACAATTATCACATGTTCTCACTCATAGGTGTTTTTTAAAAATAAAGCAAAGGAAACCAGTCTACAAACTACATTAAGAGAGATTTACATAGATCTAATCTACGTGGGAAATAGAAAAAGACAAGATCTCCTGAGTAAATTGGGAGCATGGGGTCCTTGGAGGAGGTTGAAGAGGGGAGGGGTTAGTCAGGGAGGGGAGCAGAGAAAATGTAGAGCTAAATAAAAATTAATAAAAAAAGAAAATACACAGAGAATCTGGATTATGTACAATATTGTGCTTTCTTTGAATTTTTTGACTGTGAATGAGCTAAGTACAAAGAGACATTTCATTGTATGGGCTGCAAAGCTAGACCAACATATATATTTTAAAGGTATTTTCACTTCAAAATTTGGGTCTAAGGATTTGTTGCTTTGCAAAAAAGGTTCTTCTTTTTTTTCCACAGAAGATGAGAACATGTAGATTCCTTCCACTAATGTGGTTTGATGGCCCAAGTTCTCCCAAAATTTTGCCATGAACACCCTTAGGTTACTTTGCCCAACAAAAAGCAGGAAGCAGTTTGGAGAGAACTATACCCAAATTCCCTAAATTATTGTTTATAAATGTTTGTTTTCATTTAAAGAGGAATATGCTATATATATGAATACTTTGCATTGGTGTGGATCTTGGTCTATTGATACAAATTTAAGGTAGTTTTGTTATATGTATATTTCTGCTTTTGATTAAAGTATTGTGTGTGCAGCTCATTTAGAAATGTAACGTATAGTTAAAAAATATAGGTTAATAGACAATCATCTATAATAGTCAAACTTGTAGTCATATTAGTTAAGTTTTCTAGATATATATATCGAGATTTCAGTTAGATAGGTATTCTTCAAACCTTTCAAAGTCTACAGAATATGGTGTTTAAAATGTTTTAAGAACTAAAGACTTTTCATGGCAGCAAGACACATCTGCTCATGGCAGCACCAACCTACTTCAAGAAAATGATGGACATCGAAGAGGCTCCTTAATGAGTTTGTTAGCCATTTGGGCAAGAAACTGCTTTTGGTTGGACTGCTTGATGGTATGCTGTATGAACTGGACTTGCAGGACCCATAAAAAAATGACGGCTGAACATGCCTAAAGGTGAGACAGTTCTTCAGGGTTCCTGTTTCATGAAAGAATCTGACAAACATTCTGTAAGACACAGAAGAAAGCAACTGATGAAATTTGCCAATACAAGGCATAAGAGATCTTCAAATTTCCTGCTTCCATGGAAAAGTCTGCCAGATACTAGGGGCCTGTAGGCTGAAGATGAGTGCTGACAAATTATAGAAGAACTTTGGGTGATTGTTCAGGTAACGAAGTGTCTCTGTCAATTCTAGAGTTTTGGAATTTGCTTACAATGCACTTCCTGTTTATTTAGGTAATATTATATCCTTCTGGGGTCTTTGATCAAGTTGAAGAATAGATAGTTATTAGTATAGTTTTCCTTAGTTATGATAAAAGATAAGGTAGATATAAATATTATAACTGTAATTCTTGCTTGATACCTGTTTTGTTATATGTAATTTACTATGTTGAAGTTAAAACCTTCCTTTTTATTTAAATAGAAAAGAGGAAATGGTGTGAGAAGTCCATATGTGTGTGTGTGTGTGTGTGTGTGTGTGTGTATTGCTTTTTTTGGTTAATAAAGAAGCTGCTTTTGGCCAATGGATTAACAGAATATAGCCAGGTATGAGGAGATATATAGAGAGAGAGTAGGCAGAGTCAGGGAGATGCCATGTAGCCCTACTGTAGACAGATGCCAGGGGCAGAACTTTACCCAGTAAGCCACAGCCACTTGGCGATACACAGATTAATGAAGATGGGTTAGTTTAGGATATAAGAGTTAGCCAGAAATACACTTAAGCTATTGTCCAAAAGGTATTGCAATTGACAAAGATTTCTGTGTGATTATTTCGGGAGTCTATGCAGATGTGAAAGAAACAAACAGCCTCTCCCAACAGGCACCTTTCCTTTTGGGAAAGTGAGGATGATTATAGACTCAGGAGCAGTCTCCATAGGGTACCTGCCACTTCCTTAAACTATCTATAGGATTAATAGAAAAATACACTGAAGGTGAGCATGGCCTGAGTAGCTGCTGTTCCCTACACAAACCTAACCAACTCTCATTCACGGTTATAGAATCTGAAAATTCTGAAGCTTCAGAGGTCAGTTTGACACTATGCAGCTGCCCTTCAGCAGGCTGTTTGATACTCAGAGAGTCCTAAATATGCAAAGGCTGGGACTAGAGAGATGGCTACACAATTCAGAGCACTTGTTACTCTTACAAGGGTTCCATATTTAGTTTCTAGAACATAGGTTCAGTAACTCAGAACCAGCAGTGCATAAAGTTCCAGAAAGATCTGATTCCTCTGGCCTCAGTGGACACTCCCACCCCCACAGGCATACAGCCACATGCATTTACACACACACACACACACACACACACACACTCACTTAAAAAATACTGTAAGTAAATCTTTAAAAGTTAGACAAAGTCAAGTCCTCTGTGCTGACAGATCACTGTTGTGGTTGCTTACTCACACAGCACACTTTAGAAATGACACACAAATTGAAAACCTTAGCCAAACATGGGGGGAAGAATTGTTGAGCCTCAGGGGAGTGGCAGAACTTGCTCAGCCCACAGACTGTACAGTCAACTCTGGTGAGCAGAGGCCCCTGGTGTGTCAAGAAGGGATGGTATTAAAGGGAAGATAGCTCTAAGAGTTACAGGACATGTGTCCATTATAGAGTCAGACACAGCATAAATAATCAAAAAGACAAGAGTCAGCAATGTCCTCCTTTGCTGTGCATATAACAAGGACTGATTTTCTAGGAACAGGAGACCATTCTACAACACATCATCATGGCTATAGTCCCCTCCCTCTCCATGGGACCTCTTCTCTACTTGTTTGAACCAACAGCTTTTGTGACCCCCATTTCTTGTACAAGAGTCTCTTTAAAATATGATAATGTCTTTCTTTTAATTGCACTTAGCAACTGAATGTCCTGTTGGGGAAGAGGGTGGCATTTCAATATACTGTGAGACATTACTATCAGGATAATCCACATATCTGCCACCTCGCTGTTACCAATTCTTTTTATTTGGAACATTTGAAATACATTCTACTAACAACTTTGATAACCACAGTTTTCCACTATGCTGAAGAGAGAAAAAGATTTTGCTAATCCCTGACCCAGCCATGGGATAAAACTGAGGTCAGCCTGACCCCGAGGCATGTACAGTATTTACAAGAACTTTTGCTAACCTGCATTGTTCTGCTTCTGTAAATAAAAGGTTCTCTGCTCCCTGATCAGAAATACCATGGTGACACAACTCTGCCCTATACTTATTAAGAATTTATATCCAGGACAGGTAGAGGTGGTGTATGCCTTTAATCCCAATATTCATGAGGCAGAGGCAGGCAGATCTCTGTGAGCCCAAAACCAGCCTGGTCTACAAGAGCTAGCTCCAGGACAGGCTCCAAAGCTACAGTGAAACCATGTATTGAAAAACCAAATTAATAATTAATAAATAAATAAAAATTCATATCCTGCCATGTGTTGTATAATATTATTTTAAGGTGTGGTGCATTATTTATGCTGCATTTGTTAAACTCTGTGAAGCTGTGATTTTTTTTGCCTTTCTAAAACACCTGATGGTCTAATTAAAAACTAACTGGCCAGTAAGGAGTCAGGAGAAAGGATAGGTGGGGTTGGCACATAGAGAGTATAAATAGAAGGATTGAGAAAAGGAGGAACAGCAAGAGAACAAGGGAAGGAAGATATCAGGGGCCAGCCACCCAGCTACACAGCCAGCCATAGAGTAAGAGTGAAAGTAAGATAGACAGAAGTAAGAAAAGGAAAAAAGCCAGAGGCAAAAAGTAGATGAGATAATCTAAGTTAGAAAAACTGGCAAGAAACAAGCCAAGCTAAGGCCAGGCATTAATAAGTAAGAATAGGTCTCTGTGTGTGATTTATTTGGGAACTGGGTGGTGGCATCCCAAAAGAGTAAATTGTTTTTTAAAAACCTACATTTTGGCATACTAAAGTGGGCCTAAATTTCCATATAGAGCCTGAAAAAGTTTTTTTTTTAAAGATACAGCTCCTTTTAGAAACCCTGCTATACACCAGAGCACTTAAGCAGCATTTTTCATGCTAATAAAAGCAAAAAAACTAAGTAAAAACTGCCTCAGGCTAGCATCAGCAATCTACACCTCTAGGATGGTTAAATGCAGTTCGTGATCCCATACTTCTTACCTGGCTAGAAGATTTAGTCTTGGCTTTCAAGACTCAACCTGAGAATGGGCAAATCCACCCTATACAGCATGTGGAGGATCCAGGTATTGTTTAACTGCCTTAAGTTTACTCATGAAGTCAACAAAAGCAAAAATATATCCAGTAAAAGAGGTCTAGATTGGAAAGAAAAAAAAAACTCTAAACAGATTCCAGTGTATTTTACAATGTGCATAGGGTTATGACAGAAAGAAAATGGGTATAGGCAGTTATTGGAAGAAATAAAGAGTTAAAAAAAAGTCTATAAAGAGACAGTAGAAGTAATATAAATGAAAAAAGCCATGTAAAGATGGGAAATACACAGGGAGAACAGGTCCTGTATGCTCTTATGTTGATTAGGAATTTTTTGATTGCTGAAAAGCAAAGGACAGCTGCTTAGAGACCTGGAATTGATACAGGGACTATTGAAATATACTAGCATATATACTTTAAGAATGCATTAACTTAAAAAAAGTCAAAAAATGTTGTTTGTCAAATGGAAATTAAAAACACTTTGGAGAAGAGGATTTGCTTTTGTTTCCATGGGAAACAAGAGGCTGTGGATTTGTTTCAGATTGGCATGGATCTGTTTTGATCAAGGGATACCTCCTGAAACTTGACAAGTGATATCAATCAACACAGGTTATAGCTGATCTTCCAAGGACTTGATCATTATCTCCAATTTTCTTAGATATTCTAAAAATGCCTTTACCCACATTCACCATGAAGCAGTCTAGAAAAAATAATATCCATATTCACAAGAGTTGAGTTGTGGGTGTTTTTAGATTATTTGATGGGTCATGGATGTTTGCTATGAGTTAGGGGGTTATAGGAGTATAGATAAAAAGACAACTATTAATTTCAGATATTTTGCATTGGCATGGATTTTGATATGTGGATAAATTTAAAGATATTTTTGTTATATAGTATATATGTTTCTACTCTTATTTAAAGAATTTTTGTATGTAGATAATATTTAAAGTTATTTTGTTTTATTGCTCTTTCAGCCAATAGCCTTTAAGATACCAGCCCACTGGGGCGTGGTTTTGTTTGTTTTAAAAAGTGGCAGTAGCTGTGGGCTCGCTCTCTTGCTTCCAGCTTCCGGCTGTTAGACTTCGTTCCTGATCGCACAGAGGGCTGTTGTCTGGGACGGTGATCTGTAAGTTTTTTCCTTTTAAATAAATAAACATTTTATTAATCACAATTCCAAACTGGTGTGGGAGTGTCTTTTGACTTACGCCTTCATCTGGCTCCCAATATTTGTTTTTAACCCCCCCCCCCAGCTTGGCTTCCTGCCACCAGCTTGGCTTGGCATGAGCCCTCCCTCAGCCACTGCCGCACGTTGGATTTAAACTCCACGTCTCTCACGCTCCACGGGCCCAGACAGTCTCTGCCTGCCTGGTTTGTCTTTTCTGAGTGGTTTTTAAATCCCCCTTGCAGCGCATTGCTTAAGTAGCGCACGTCAGAGCGCAAGAGGTTGCCAAACACTGCAACCCCTCGGTGCGACTATTTGTCATGTGGAGGCATACATGGCTTCCAGGTTGCTGTTCTCTACCCCTGGATTCTGGGTTTCTGGTTCCAAGTATGGAACTGATTTACTTACATTTACTTTGTTGAGCAACTCATATTTCCCAGACTAAGGCAGACACTGAAACAGGACCCCGTTTCTGTCATATTTGCATTGGTTCTTCATGACTTGGCAACAGTGCCACCTGCTGGATAATAAGTAATATGGCAGTTTTCATTTTCATTGCAACTTTTACTACTTTCTTTATTAATACAATGGATTATATCATGCGAGGTTTGTATGACTATGGGGATACCTCAATTTACTGGTTACTATGTTTCAGTTTTCTTCTCCATATTCTATCATTAAGGAAGACTATGGAACTCCTAAGAACAATACAATCTATACAGACTAATAATGAACGGCTAGTTGAAAGGATTAAAATTGTTGAAAATCAGAGGTTATCTGAACAAGTGGATACTATGATAGGCAAAACTGACTCCATATCCAAGAGTACTAGGAACTTACCTGAAAGGGTTCATACTGTTGAATTTGACGTTCATAAGTTATCACAAAGTTTTGATAAGGTAACAGACAGAATGTACTTCCAGGATGGCAATCTACACGATATCCAAGAAAAGTTCAAGGAGGACATGTTATCTTTGAAGGGAAATATTAAAACCTTGGAATCACAAGTGCAGAATGGGGACCAAAAAATTGATACCTTAGTGAAATCACTAGAAACATATGCAGGTCAGGAGATTCAGGCTTTACAAGAGACAGTGATAACAAGATTTGAAATGCTTGAGGGAATTATTGGAGCTCGTGAACAGAGTAAGAAGGCACAAGGACAGGATACAGCATCACCACTGGCTGTCAGAACTAGTTTACCCAGAGTTTTAGCACCATACCCTGTAATTTACTCTGACAAAGCATCAACTTCTAGACTCAAAGGGAGCCAAAGAATGTAGATGGATGCCAATAGGAATGAATGTTCTAAAAGAAATTAAGCAAACTGTCATTAATTATGGCTTGCACTATGCATTGTTAAGGAAATGATAAGGACTTGGGCTTCTAATGTCAGCGCTACCCCCATGATTTCTCTCAGTTAGTGTCCGTAGTATCGGATGATGGACCTTCCTTGATGTTTGAAATTTATTTCAGAGAAGAAGCCAAACATATGGAACAGCAAGGAAGAGCAAAAGGTGTGGAGGTTTCCCAAGATCAAATTCTTGCTGTAGGAGTGTATGCTGATCCACAGGTTCAAACTCTTTACGATGAAGAAGTATTGTCCCTATGCCACAAAGTAGCCTTGAATGCTTGGGATAGGATACAAGAACTAAGAAAAATGATTGAATCATATACCAGGGTTAGGCAGGGACAGAGAGAATCCTTTACTGACTTTTTGCAAAAATTAATTAAGGCTCTGCAAATAGGAGTAACAGACCCAGAAACTAGATGAATAATTCTTGAATATCTGGTTTTTGAAAATGCAAACTTAGAATGCAAAAAGATAATTGGGCCTTTAAGGTCTAGATCAGCACCTATGGATGAATAGATTCAGCATATGATGAATGTTGAGACGTTTGGCTATAATGCTTAATCTTCGGTAGGAGACGCAATTTCCAAAGCATTGAGGAGACACCAAACTGCCAAATGTTTTAATTGTGGTAAATTAGGACATCTGAAAAGGGATTGCAGGCAAGGAATTTCTAGAAATAATATCTCCTCTGGGAATGACAAAAATAGGAGACTTCAGCCTTCAGGTATATGTAGGAGGTGGGTAAAGGCCGACACTGGACCAAGGAATGCAGGTTAACAACAGATAGACATGGCAACCCAATATCATCAGGAAACCCCTTGAGGGGCCCCTTGCAGGCCCCCAAGCCAAAAGTGGTCCAGTCATTCCCAGTTACAGTGGAGAACATGGCTCACCAAGAAAATTAAAATATCCAATGCCTGCCGTAAAAAGCAATACTGGTCTAAATGATGGGTTAAATGTGGAGGACAAGTCAAAAAATCCAGTAGGACAGAGTAAACGTATATTTTGTCAGACTTCTATTAATAATCAAAGACCAAATCTAAGAGTCTGTATGAATGGCATTTTTATTTAAGAAGTATATTGGATACTGGTGCGGATGTAACTATGATTACTCCAGAATCTTGGCATCCGAATTGGCCTCTTCAAGTGGTAGATGTTCAGTTCCTGGGAATTGGAACCCTATCTCTTGTAAAACAAAGCACAAAGGGCCTGAAGGGCAAATAGGAAGACTAAGGCCATATATAGCCAATATTGCAATAAATTTATGGGGCTGTGACCTGCTACAGCAATGGAATACCCAGATTAACATTTCTGCAGTCTCAGGAACTCATAATTCTGGGAAGGATATAATGAGGTATTATGGAAAAAGATCACCAGCCATTCAGGCTATACAAGAACATACAGCAACTAGCAAACATTTAGAGGTACCAACAGCCTTACCTTTAAAATGGTTAACTGAGAAGCCAATATGGATCAAGCAATGGACTTCAGCTGAAGATAAATTACAGGCTTTGGCACAGCTGGTATGAGAGCAACTAGATGCTCACCATATTGAAGGATCAACCAGCACTTGGAATTCTCCTGTGTTTGTTGTAAAAAAGAAATCTGGTAAATGGAGAATGGTGACAGATCTAAGAGCTGTCAACAAGGTAATTCAACCCATGGGTCTTCTATAATCTGGAATTCCTTTGCCTTCTCTATTACCAAAAGGATGGCCTTTTATAGTTATTGATTTGAAAGATTGTTTTTTCACTATACCTTTACAAGAAAAGGATAGAGAAAAATTTGCCTTCACAGTGCCTACTTATAATAATTCTCAGTCTTCTAGGAGATATCAATGGACTATCCTTCCACAGGGGATACTCAATAGTCGTACATTGTGCCAATATTTTGTAAGGCAGCCATTGGAAATAATTCATAAGCAATTTCTTAAGTCTGTAATTTACCAAAGGATGTTTGAAGAAGTAAAGAAAGTCTTGCCTAAATGGGGACTGCAAATTGCTCCTGAAAAGATTCGAAGAGGAGATTCTGTTAATTACCTAGGTTACAGAATAGGTTTACAGAAAATTAGGACACAAAAGGCACAAATTAGGAGAGACTGGTTATGGACTCTTAATGACTTTCAAAGATTGTTACGAGACATTTCCAGTCTATGACCAGCTGTTGGGATAACACCTGATCTAATAGTTCATTTAAACAAAACCTTAGATGGTGATAAAGATTTGAATAGTCCAAGAGAATTAACAGCTGAAGCAGAAAAGGAACTGAAAATGGTTGAGGAAAAATTACAGGAGGCACATGTGGATAGGGTGAACCCAAATCTTAGTTATATCCTAGTCATATTGCCTTCCAGAATTTCTCCTAGAGGGATTTTAATGCAGAGGGAAGATATTATTA
The DNA here is from genome assembly GCA_004026605.1 of Ondatra zibethicus. Classification (NCBI taxonomy): domain Eukaryota; kingdom Metazoa; phylum Chordata; class Mammalia; order Rodentia; family Cricetidae; genus Ondatra; species Ondatra zibethicus. The sequence goes on from PVIU01006818.1 coordinate 43,094, forward strand.
TAGAATGGATATTTATACCACATAAACCAAGTAAAAAATTAAAAACTTATGTGGAAAAGGTCTCTGAACTAATTATAAAAGGTAAACTGTGACTTCATCAACTAGCAGGTATAGACCCAGCAGAAATTATAGTGCCTTTTACTACTGATAAAATAAAAAATTTATGTGAAGACAATGAACCATGGCAGAGAGCTTGTGCTAATTTTTTGGGAGAAATTAATAGCAACTATCCCAAAAGTGATAGACTTAACCTCACAAAGAATCTTCTTGAATTCTTCCTCGAATTGTATGTGATGTACCAGTAACTGGAGCCCGCACATTTTATACTGATGCAAATAAATCAGGGAAAGGAGGTTACAAATCAGAAGAATTGAGTAAGGTGGAAGAAAGCCCTTCTTATGGTGCTAAGGGATTTTAAAGAACTTTTTAATATAGTTACAGATTCACAATATGCAGAAAGAGTTACCTTGCATATTGAAACCACTGAATTTATACCAGATGATACAGAAATGACTTCATTGTCTATCCAGGTGCAAAATATAAACATGAATAGGCTTTGTCCTATGTACATAACACACATCCAATCCCATACAGGTCTTCCTGGTCCTCTAGCACAAAGTAACACTGAAATTGATCAATTATTGATTGGAAGCATGTTGCAGGCCTCAGAATTTCATTAAAAAACATCACGTTAATAGCAAAGGTTTAAAGAAAGAGTTTTCTATTACATGGCAATAAGCTAAGGAGATTATAAAGAGATGCCCTACTTGCTTTTTCTATAATCAAACACTGTTGCCTGCAGGAAATAATCCAAAGGGTACTCAAACGAATGAAATCTGGCAGATGGATGTGTTCCACTATATGGAATTTGGTAAACTAAAATATGTACACCACACCATAGACATGTATTCGGGTTTTCAATGGGCAACTGCCCTGAGCTCAGAAAAGGTTGATTCGGTAATCACACATTTATTGGAAGTTATGACCATCATGGGTATACCTGTAAAAATAAAGACAAACAATGGTCCAGCATATGTATCTAAGAAAATGAAACGCTTTTTTGCTTATTATAATATAAAGCACATAACAGGTATACCAAATAATCCTACAGGTCAGGCAGTTAAAGAAAGGTCAAATCGTACAATAAAGGATATTCTGAACAAACAGAAAGGGACGGAAAATACCCACAGAAATAGATTGCATAATGCTTTGTTAACCTTGAATTTTCTTAATGCTAATGAGAAAGGAACAACAGCAGTGGAGAGGCATTGGATAATGAAAAAAAAAACTTCTGAATTGAATCAACCAGTATATTTCAAGGATGTGTTGATCTCACAATGGATACCAGGAGACATACTACATTGGGGAAGGGGTTTTGCTCTTGTTTCCACAGGAGATGAAAAATTATTGATACCATCAAAATTTATAAAGATTCACTTTGAAAAGGAAAAACCTACTGAAACAGAGAAATGACAGCTCATCCACAAAACAGGTGGTAAGAAAAGCATTTAGGATGTGGGTAGGGTCCTGTTCTTGTCTTTGCAGGAAAATACTTATCTCTAAAAATTTGAGAAACCCCTCATGTTTGAATGATGACAGGTAATAAAATAACTATACAATAAGGATCATCAAGAAAATCAAATATGGTTCATAAGTACAAATGATACAATGTATACATTTATATCTATGTATATGTATTGTGTATTTCTGTATGTATGTATATGTTTATGAATATATACAGATGGTTTTAGAGTTGGACAACAGCTCTGTCCCTCTTTAAATCCAAGCATGTTGTTAAAAGAAAAAACCCAGAGTTTCTATCTCATGTCAAGAGCCATTTGATGTGGGACAGAAAGAAAAACGAATTTAGAAAACATCTTTGCTTTTCTTCATATCTATTTTTGTCTTTATCATACCTTTCATTGAATACATATGTCTGTATATGTCTATATAAGTAATGTTTAAGTTTTCCACAATGAACAATGAATTTTCCTGCAGTAATCTCTGAAGTTTCCAGGAAGAAGATGTGGCCCCATAACAACAACTCCACCTGGTTGATATGACGTCATGATACTGATAGTGCTACTACAAGACCTGTTTTGGGTACCAGCTGTACAAGATGGTTCCAACTTGTTTAGCTGAAATGGTGCACATCTTTTACAACATTTTAGCTAGACTTCCACAAAATACTCAGAGACTATTTGCAATCTTACCAGACGTTAATCTTGAAATGTAACCATCATTTTACTTTCACAGGATCCCCTAGAAAGAGCATCGCCCCCATGACAGCTGAAAGTATTTCTAGAAGATGACATCCCTCTCCCAGCAAATTTTGTCCTCAGGCTTAGGGACATCATTTAGGGGTTGATTATAATTGGTATACAGTTGAGGGTTGGGCGAAGAATTTTATAAGCTTGGGGACCTTTTTGAAAAAAAAAAGAGGGAAAATTGGATGATGGGATAATAGATTGGTGTTTGTGAGTTATTGTTTACAGAAAATTACATTGGTATAGATTCTTGTATATTGATACAAAGTTAAATTATATTGAATATTGTATGCATTCATGCTTCTACCTCTGTTTAAAACATTTCTTATGTATTGATACATATATATATTTACCATATTGCAGTGTACATTTCTACCTCTGATTAAGATACTTATACATTGTTTACATTTGGAGGTCATTGTCCTCATTTATTGCACAGTTGTTTTTTGTCTTAGTCTTTAAGTTAGATAGGTATTAAGTATTGTAGATCAGTAGTTATCTATGATTGTCATAGTTAGACTAATCAGGTTCTTTAGATACATAGAGATTATATTCTGTATAGGTAGATAATCTTCAACCACTTCAAGGATCTATGGAACATGGCATTTAAATAACTTAGGGTTTTGTTGACATGAGACATAATTGCTCCTGGCAGCACCGATCTATTCCTGAGAGAATGTTGAGCACCAAAGACACTCCACTTGAAGCCTTTTTCTTCTTGGCAAAAACTGGCCTTTGGGCAAAGAAATGCCCATGCCTCAACCACTGACAAGATATAGTATCCAGAAATGGATAAACAGGACTGCCAAATCTTGCCAAGACAGGGTAAGACGGTTTTGAAAAATTTCTTGCCTTTAAAAATGGTCTGTCAGTTATTCTAGGCTGTAGCCAAAGTTGGTCGCTTCAACGTTGCAAAATGAGACTTTGGGTGATTGCTCAGGTAGCTAATTGTCTCTGTCATATATTGCTAGCTTTGAAAGCTACTTGGTTGTACTTTCTGCCTGCTCATGTAATATGATCTCCCTTCTCAGGCCTTCGATAGGGTTGAAGATTAGATAATCATAGTTATTGTCCTCTTATGATCTAGCCAAGCCATCTCCAATACAAGACTTAAACTCCTTAGGATAGAATGTTTATTAAAACATTTAGCATATGTTCCTTGCTTAATATGGTTTATGCTGATTGTAATCCTAATCTTATACTTAAGATCTGTTCCTAGTGTATATTGTTTTGTATTGGGTTTGGAACTCTCTTACTTAAACAAAAGGAGGAGGTGCTGTGGGAGCTACTTCTGCTCCTTCAGCCAATAGCCTTTAAGATACCAGCCCACGGGGGTGTGGTCTTGTTTTTTTTAAAAAGCAGTGGTAGCCGCGTGCTCACACTTCTTGCTTCTGGCTTCCAGCTGTTAGACTTCATTCCTGATCGTGCAGAGGGCTATTGTCTGGGATGGTGATCTGTAAGTTTTTTTCCTTTTAAATAAATAACCATTTTATTAATCATAATTCCAAACTTAGTGTGGGATTGTTTTTTACTTATGCCTTCAGTTTTAACATATTATATATATGTTTCTAGTCTGGCTTAAGGTGTTGTACTTATGCAGTTCATTTAAAAATGTAAGGTAAAATTTTGGTTTTTGAAAGCTATTACAAACTATTTAGGATAATCAATAAAGATACATTAGGAGTTATTTATAACAGTCAAATTTGTAGGTTGTTAGGTTTGTTTTCTAGATCATGCAGAGATATATTTTAGATGAATAAATGGTCCTCAAATGCTTTTCTTCTAAGAAATAGAATATGACATTCAATATATTTTGTTAACATAAGGTTTTTCATGACAATGAGAGACATGTCTGCTTCTGGCATCACCAATTTATTTCAGAGATGATGGGTATTGAAGGAGTTCCTTATGAAGTTTGCTTTCATTGTGGCAAGTTCAGCCATTTGGGCAAAGAAATTGTTTTTGCCTTTGCTGATAATGTGCTGTACAGACTGGACATTCATGACACACAGGGAAATGACTACAGAATTTTGCCAAAACAAGGCAGGACAGTACTTCATAATTCCTGTTTCACAGAAGAGTCTACCAAATATTCTGCAGAACACAGAGGAAAGTGACTGATAAACTTTGTCAATATAGATAGGACAATCCTTCAACTTTCCTGCTTCACTGCCAGAAACTCTAGACCTGTAGGCTAAAGATGGATGCCAAACATTGCAGAGAAATTTTGGTTGACTTTCCAGGTAGTCAGATGTTTCTATCATATCTAGAGTCTTGGAAGTGGCTTGCAATTTGCTTCCTGTTTACTTAGGTAATATTAATTCCTTCTGGAATCTTTGCTGCAGTTGAAGACTAGACTGTTAAAGTCACAGTTTTCCTTAGTTATTATAGAAAGTAATTAGGCGTGAAACTTTGGATTCACTAGGATAGGATAGATAATGATTTATTTTCTCTGAAGATGCTAAATCAAATATACTGAATATTATAAATAAATTTTTCTTGATAGATGTGGGATTCCCCTCTATATGCCATTAATAAAAAAGCTGTTTCAGGCCTGTGATATGGTAGAACAGAGCTAGGCAGGGAAAACTAAACTGAATGCTGGGAGAAAGGAGGTGGAGTCATAAAGAAGCCATGGAGCCACCGCCAGAGACAGATGCACTGAAATTTGCTGGTAATCCATGACCTCATGGTGATGTACAGATTAATAGAAATGGGTTAAATTAATAGGTAAGAGTTCACCAATAAGAAGCTAGAGCTAATGGGCCAACCAGTGATTTAATTAATAAGTTTCTGTGTGGTTACTTCAGGAGTCTGGGCAGCTGGGAAACAAACAAGTGGCCTCCCTATAACAAACTGGCATACCAATGTGGGGCTGACTAAATCCATGTACCTAAACATGGGACTGTGAACACGGCTCTCAGAGGCAGCAAACAGCTCCACCATCCTGGACTGGGCAGAATAAGCAGGCAGGGCCTTGTTTGTCCTAGCAAGGTTGCCACTTAATTTTTTAAGAAGTGCTTAGCATTTAAGAAGCTGTTCTGGTTAGAAATTTTAAAGTCAAAGCCATATATATGATTAATCCAGCAGCATTTATAATAAAATGTCTTTTAGCAGCTTTTTTAGCTGCTAATATAAGTTATAAGAGTTAATAAGAAGCCTCAGATAATAGGCCAATCAGTTTATAATTAATTATGTGTGGTTTTTTTTGGGGGGAGGGGGACTAAACAGCTGTGAGGCCTGGTGGGACAAAAAACTCAGTCAACAGAACGGTGCCAATGTGGACAGCCAAATCCACTTAAAACCTGGGCTTGGGAATTAATATGTAGGAGGAGGCCATTAGTTAAATACCAGCTGCTAAGCCCCAACATAGACAGAAGGACCTCCCACACCAGCCATGGAGTTGTGGCAATAAACATAGCCCTGGCCAGTACCTCTTCCCTGAGGCTAGACTCTCAGAAAGCAAAGAAATGGGCTCAATCCAGCCATGGTGTTAATTCTAGCCATATTGCTTAGCAAACTAAAGACTCATATGGACAGTAAAAGAGAGATACAGTAAAGATAGTTTCAGAAGAAAAAGCCTTTAAACAGTTTACAGTGTGTTTAAAAATATGTATAGGCTTGGGAAAAAAAAGTGATAAAGTCCTTAAAAGAAAAAAGAGAGTAGTTGGGTGTGATAGGGAGGCAGAAGCAGATGAATCTCTGCAAGTTTAAGGTATGGTGGCATGCACCTTTAATCCCAACACTTGGGAGGCAGAGGCAGACAGATCTCTGAGTTCAAGGTATGGTGGCATACACCTTTAAAACCAGCACTTGGGAAGCAGAGGTAGGCAGATCTCTGTGAGTTCAAGCACAGCCTGGGCTATAGAGTGAGTTCCAGGACAAAGATACAGAGAGAAACCCTGTCTCAAAAAGCCAAAAATTACAAATAAAAATAAAAGAAATAGAGTTTAAAATAAAGCCATGTAAAGACAGAAAACTCACAGAGAATCTGGATGTTTTATGTTATTATGCTCTCTTTGAATTATTTGAATGCTGGGGAAGGAGCAACAGCTGCTAAAAGATATTTGATTATAAATGCTTCTGAATTAATCCATGATAGGTATTTTGAAAATACCTTGACTTCAAAATTGAAGTTAAAAGGTATGTTACTTTGGAGAAGAGGTTTTGCTTTTGTTTCCACAGGAAATGAGACACTGTGGATTCATTCTGGGTTTAAAAAAATCAGGTTTGATCAAGGAAGACCCCCTGAGAAATCTCTGATAAGAGCAGATGGCCCAGATGTGTGAATTCTACATCCAGAACAGATTCAAGACTGCTGCCTGAGATGATCAAACTTCACAGGATACTCCAGTCACAACTTGATCAATTTTCTTTAGGTTCCCATAAGATTATCAGCATCTCCAATAGTAGAAAGTGCCCTGGAAAACTACGCCCACATTCCCAAAAAATGGATTATGGATGTTTGCCTTTGTTTAGAATGTTGGTTACAAGGTGCTATGGATAATGGTCAGTAGAAAAGCTAAACAAAGGAGATTCAATCCAGAGTTCTTGTTTTAAAAAAATAGTGTGTGTGGAGGAAGTGCTTTGGGACAATGGTCTGTACCCTGTCAATTGTAAATCTTAAATAAACACTGATTGGCCAGTATCCAGGCAGGAAATATAGGCAGGAGGACCTGGTAGGAAGTAGAGGCGGGGCAATGAGAACAGGAGAATTCTGGGAAGAGGAAACTTTAGTCAGTCTTCAGTCATCACCCAGAGACAGAGGAAGCCAGACACAGAGCAAGCAATATGTGACTGCCTTGCTGAAAAAGATACCAAGCCATGTGGCTAACACAGACAAGAATTATTGGCTAATATAAGTAATAAGAGTTAATAAGAAGCCTGAGCTACTATGCCAATCAGTTTATAATTAATGTAGACCTCTGTGTGATTTCTTTGGGACTGAATGACTGCAGGACTGGGTGGGACAGAAACCCCCAGTTAACAAATAAATACATCTAAAAGATAAATATCTTGTAGAGAACCCTGTTCATTAAGTAAGTAAAATATGACTAAAGATGTTCCCACTGGCAAAAATCTGACAATTTGTGTGTCAAAATGTGTTGATAGTGACATTGAATGATTTAACAGTGCATGGTTTCACATTCCTATCCACAAACAAAAGAAAACAAACATTTAAAGAGGAAATAGATTTTGTATAGTCTGCATACAAAGTAGTTATATCATGTACCTACTATTACAGGGAACAGTGCAGCAAGCTGAGTAAAGAGGCCTGCTCAGGTCGTTAGCTAGGTTTTTAGTTTTAGGGTTCCTTATGATGTCACCTATTCATGCATAGCATACTGGCTACCAAATCAAAGCAGAAATCTGAATAGCTATGAAAACAAATGTCTTCAGAACACAGAATTTCAGAAAATGAGCTCTACAAATCCAAAAACAAAACTATACACGCTGGCAGACCCACTGAGTGACACTGAAAACATAACTCAACATGTAAGGTTGAAAGCTTTTTATGCTTTCAATCATAAAGAATAGCATGGGGATATTAATACAGATTTTAGCATTATGACAGTCTATAGGGGAAGAAAGGAGAAAGTTAACAGAGACATAAGCATTTTTCAAACGCAGCAGTGATATTTTATTATTTGAATCAGGATGTGGGATCTATTATGACAGTTAAATAATTATTTAAAATAATTTATATCCTTGAAATATGCTGGAATATATTTTAAGAGATTGCTCCAGTTATGAATAGATTGTTGGCAATGTGTTTAGATGCAGAAAGAGCAGCTGGGAAATTATCACCATCGTCCTGCCAGAAGGTGATGCTGGCTTCAGCTAGGGAGTTGGCAGCAAACAACAAGAGAAGTGCATGGTTAAAGTGTATATTTTGGAAGATAAAATCAATTGATTTTCCAGATGGAATGGTGCAAATGCTGATTAAAGGGGGAAATTACAAGATGATTCCAAGCTTTTTCCTTTTTTTTCTTTTTTTTTCTTTTTCTTTTCTTTTTTCTTTTTCTTTTTGCCATGCTAACCACTGGGTATCTTAACTGATTGAATTCAGTCTAGAAAGGCTAAAACAGAGAAAGTAGAGTTCTTTTAAAAGACCAACTTGTGGTTTTACTTGCCTTTTTAAACTATATTTTAAGTCTCTCAATTCTTATTGTGTTTTTTTCCTTCCCATAACTTTGGGGGAAAATACATTCTTTTCATAGTTCAGGTATTTGTTTGAAATATTTCTTCCTTTTAAATGTGGGCATTTATTGACATAAACTACTTTTACTGATTGTCTTTCATTCAGTAAGCTCAAGCTCGGGGGTATTGTTTCCATTTTAGAGTGAAATGCGTTACAGGTAATGTCAGAGTCCAAGGCTGGAACTTGGTTTGTGGACCGCTGATTACCTGAGGTTTGCATAAATAGGGTTATTCTTATATCCCTTAACAGCCGCTGCAAGTGGCAAGATCAGTGGCAAAGAGACTGCTGCTGAGTGCACAGAGAGCTGGGTCTGTGACAAGGCCATATTGAGGGGCAAATGATAACATACTGGGCCGGAATTCTTGAACTTGGGAAACCTGGTGTCAGAGACCCTGTGTGAACACTACTGCTGTATCATCTCCTTTGCCATGAGTAATTGCCAAAGTCTTTTCCTGGGCCATTTAGTGAGGGTACAGTTCCACATTCCACTCTCTTGTTAAAGTATTTACTTCTTCCTATAACTGGATCTCAGTGGTGACATTCTTATTTCATTTAGATGTCCTTCTTGTCATTTGCTTTACTTTTGGATCATGTTTGCCTTTAGCACTTTGGGCTTATTTGATGTCATTTTCTAGTCTTTAGCAAATCCTGTATTTTGGTCCCATCACAACTGGTTTCTGTCCATCCACTTTGTCCCCTGAATAACATACTTCTTTGTTCTCTATAAATTGATTAACCAGTTAATTAATTAATTTTGTCATTTTTGAAATATGATCATTTGACTGTTATAACTCTAAAAGCCAAATTCTCTCCATTCTACAGTTTTGAATTTTGTGAATTATTGAATGCTATGGTAGTGCATGTTGTTTGTTTTCAATATTTATTTCATTATATATACGTATATGTGTGTGCTCCCATATCCATGCGTTTGTGCCATGTGCAGAAGAGAATTCCCTAGAACTAGAGACACAGATAGCTGTATCCCACCTGATATGGGTACTAGGATTGGGATTCAGGTCTCCTGCTAAAATGGCAAGTGCTCTTAATCCCTGAGCCATCCCACCAGTCCCTCATTTGTTTCTTTAATAGAGTTCCTTGAATACAAAGAGATAGTGAGATAGTAAGATAGAGAAAGAAGAGGAAAACATTATTACTTTGTTTAGGTAGTTATATACTGATTTTTTAAAAATCATAAATGGCATAAGCTTGCACAGGACCTCAAGACCAGAAAAAGGGGAAAACTGACATCATCTTATGTCTTTGCTTGTGATGCATTTTGTCTTCATCTATTAATGACTTTCTTAATTCACTCCTATGCATAGGGTCTGTTGAGTACCCTGATTCTCACCCCTGAAACTCCCTTCTCTGTATTTAGACAGGCGTTTTTGATTTCAACTGTGATCTTGCACTGCTCTTGAACAATGAATGCCCTTTACCAGAACTGGGTAGGTTTTAAGTTAACCAAACAAAGTCACTGCATGCTAGTTCTTTATGCAGCCCACAGCTGGGTCAAAATTGACATATAGAAACATCTGTCAGTGAGGTCTGATGCACTATTACTCTTAAGTCATAGCAAGTGCCCCATTCCAGAACACAGGTTGATGTTGGCATCACTGTTTAAACCTAAATGTGCCAGGAGACAGACAGTGCGAATGCCAGGCACTTTGGCTTGCATTTTATATTAATCGATGTTTTCTAGTTTCATTATTTGTTTGGTTGTACACAGTTTTGACTATTTCTCCATTTTCTAACAGAATTGGTTCTCAGCTACTAAAGTTGTTTCTATGTCTCTCACAAGGAGATTAAGGATTGCAAATGGTAACTCAAGACAAAAGACCATGATGGATTATACAGAAATAATATGCTTAATGAGTTTTTGGAAAACTTGTTTCTGGAGATTGCTTTTGATAGAGGTTAACAAAAAGATTGAGATAATCAAAGAATGGCAGATTTAGAATAAACTAAATCCCTTGAAGATCCTGCCCATGTGTTTGATTTAATGACATTATCACAAAAGTCTTGTCATTGTAAACGGCAGTCAAACCCTTCCTTTTCTGCTATTATTTTCTTCATCCCCATGCCCCCACTGTAGGATGATGCAACTATGAAATAAAGCCCTATGTCCCTAGGTTTCCAGACTCTAGAATAATGAACCTGATAAGTTTCTTTCTTTATAAATTGCCTAGCATGTTATTCTTTTTTAAGTGGCAGCAAAGATTAAGACAGCTCTGGTCCCTCTGCTTAGCATCACGGTGATCTTACACAGGGCATGAAAGCTTTAGAAATGTTTTCTTCTCTCAGTTGCTAATGATAATCATGAACACCCTTGTAAAGGCACACTAAAAGTTAAGCGAAAGATACAATTAAATGATTAATGCATGTTTGTATTGTAATAATATTAATATTACATTCTTTGATCCAAGTGTTGTTATAATTTCCACTGTAGTACATAATTTCTACCATATCTTTTATTTATTTTATTGAAAATAGATTTTTCATACAATATATTTTGATTACATTTTCCCCAACTCCTCCTAGATCCTCCCCTCCTCCATCTAAATCTAAATCATTCTTTACCTTCTCTCATTATAAAACAAAGATCTAGTTTTTTTCAGTCAAATTAACATGTTGAAGTTAAACAGCATCTTATAGACAATGCCCTTAGCCACAAGAAAGGAATATCCAAAAGGAGACAAGATTTGAGGCATTCACCCCTGAATCTATGAGCAGATCAAAACAGTTCTTCACAGGTGAAAAACATTCCACCTTGGTCCTCAGAAACAACCAAATGAGGACAAAATAAGCAGCTGAAGTCAACGCTAGTGAATTATTTAGGTTTGCTTCAGAAATGTTCATTTTAACGTACTTTAAGTTTCAGGAAAAATTTCTCTAAAAGACTTCATAGTTCCTAGACAGCTTGAGGTCTTGAGCTTAAATAAGCCAAACCATTTTCTCTTGTATAAGAGGCACCCAAAAGTAAAGGAAATGTTCTCATAAAATTTTTAGCACTTAAAATACACTTAAGATGTAATATCAATGAATAAAAAAATGCTTGCCGGGTTAGGGATGCAAATCAAGCCTCCACTCCTTTACTGTTACTTAAAATAGACAAAGACATACAGTCACCAGGTAAGGATGTTCTTCAGATCAAGTAGGTCACCATCACTAAGAGTTGATTGTACCATGGGCCAACTGCTGTAATATTGTTCAGTGAATGGCAGCTTTAAGAGATTGAACTTCATTCATATTGAATTCAACATCAACATTCAACATCAACTCCCTAATTCAGACATTTTCATCACATGTCAATGTAGATCGTTCTGAAATAGATCCCAGAGAGTCACCCCACAATCAAAGAAACACTTCAATTTTCCTCTCAAAAGTAAGGGATATATTTTAAATGCAGCTTTAATACCATTACAAGACCAAAACATAATAATTCAATTGTCTTCAATGAGTAGTAAATATTTCAGGATATAAAGACATTTACATATTGTGTTTGTGTGCACTGTTATATTCATGTGTACATTTCTGGATCCCTCCTTGTGATTACTATTATATTTATTGATGACAACATTCATATTTCTTGTATTATTCCTTGTCATCAGAATTTTATATGTATATACACAACTTTGTGACTTAATGATTTCTCTGTTTCCTGGTTTTTACCTATTTCTACTTCATAGTTTTGAAATGATTGAAGTTAATTTCTATATTCAGGAGTTTAGGGGTTCAACTGGCTCAACAATGAGTAGAAATACATATTATATAGATGAGCAAGTCAGGAATGAGGATTAAATCGCAGAAATAAAGCAAATATCAATTTGACATTCAGTGTGGGAGGAGTGGAGCCACAATTGCTAGTTTGGATTCGAAACATCCACTGTGTGAAGCATAACCTGTGTGTTGAAGGCTTGGTACCTGGTCTTGGTATTATCTTAAGAGTGTGGAACCCTAAGAATGTGGGATCTAATAGTAGGCTGTTAGGCTTCCTGGGGTCCATCTTTCAAGTGGACATTGGTACCCTGGATGCTTCCTCTTTCTTTCCACTGGTCAGTAGGAGACAGAGCATCCCTTCTAACCTGTGCTCCTGTCATGAAGTACTATGCTACAAGAGACCCAAACAAAAAGAACGAAGGGACCATGGAACTGCACCTTCTGAAACTGTCAATGAAGTTAACCTCCATCCACTTAGATGTGCTTACTGTGGGTATTTGCTAAAGTATCAGAAAGTGCACTGACAGATAAGAGAGGGTACAAATCTCAGTGTAAAACCTCCAAGCACAAAAGGAGGATTTGTATTTTATAAATTGGTATAAACTTTGAAACAGTGTTTTCCATTTCTGCACTTTTGGGAAGGTTAATCTTACTATTTTCCATTTACTGGGAAAAGTAGAAAACATATAGTAATTTTTTTTTTTTTTTTTTAGAAATAGCAAATGTGGACAAACCAGCCCTGAGGAGAACTGGCTGCTTTTCCAGAGGACCCATGTTAAATTTCCAACACCCACATGACAGCTTGCAACTGTCTGTAACTCCACTTCCAAGGTCCTCTCCTGGCCTCCTTGGGCACTGCACACTTGTGGTGCACAGACATATATGCAGGCAAAATAACGACACACATAAAACAAAAATGAACATTTTTTTAAAAGAAAGAAATGGCAAATAGATATTGAGTTTCTTTCACCTGTGCATTATGTGATGTGTCACCCCCAGGGTGGTATGTCTGCACAGGATCACATGGGCTCCTTCCCAGACTTGTGTCATACTGCCTAGATTTCGCAGTTCTGAATCTAAACATTCACTAATCTCATCTAATTTCTTCTGAAAAGTTGCTTTGGCTTGTACTTTGAAATTCATCCTGATTTTTGGAAACCTTGTTCCTTGTCAAGTTTTTAATGAGAAAAGGCTTAGTATCCTACACAGGAGCTCTCTCATTGTGTTTTTTACAATCATCCTATGACGGGCAATGCTTATGAACAGAGTATATCTATAACTTCACACTTTCTGGTCTTGAAAGAGTTAGTTGAACGCTAATCTGTCAACTTCAAATTTCTTTCCTTTGGTCACAGCCTCAGCTACTCTCTGAGGGCAAACTTCTGAGAGATCGTTTGTAGACAGAGTAAGTACAAATAGCTTATGCTTTTAAGAGTTCTTTAGAAGTAACAGTGCAAGTCAGGTAGATTTATAGCCCTGTATAGTACAGAGGGACTGATAAGGTGATAGAGACCCCAATGGCCTTTATCTGACCTTCCAGTTCAAGGATTTAAGCAAAGAAACAAAATTCCTTTTTATGGAACCATAAAGAGGCTCCCAGTAAGCCCATATGTCTACAAAGGTGTGTGTGTGTGTGTGTGTGTGTGTGTGTGTGTGTGTGTGTGTGTGTGTGTGTGTGTGTGTGTGCGAGAGAGAGAGAGAGAGAAAGAAAGAAAGAGAGAGAGAATTTTAAATATTTAACATTTTATTCCCAAAGGCAACAATGTTTTCTAGTTATTTCTTAAAATGGTAGTTTGTAGTTTTGGGGTTTTCACATATTTTTCCTTTCTGTGTCTACAAACAAATAAATCACTTTTCTAGCAAGTCCAGTTTTTCAGTGTAGCAAATTCAAAACCCGGCTGGCTCAGAACTGGGTAGGTTTATTTTCCTTTCCCTTTTTTGAATGAGGCCTTAAGTCTAAAATTGCCCTCAATGAAAGATTCTTTTTATCCCTAATCCCTCATCGAAATACCTCTGTGAACTATAAATGACCAAGGCTTCAAAGAAAGACGCGATCAGCTTTGTAAATAAAATCCATCTTGGAAACCAGAAGCAGCAGAGGCTACTTCCCCTCCAGCTGTTTAAAGTTAGGTGCAGATCTTTATCTTGTCAAACCAACTATTTCACCACCAAGGCCTCTAATTATTTGTTTTCCTTCTAAGGTGAATTTTAAGCTGTTGCTTTTGTCTAATTGTTTTTGAAAAATAGAAATAGAAATCACTATGACTCCTACTTTTCTTCAGAATCACCCATATTGTTCATGGACTGAAGTCCATAAAATGATCAGTTCCAAAGAATCCCCCTGGAAGAAACTAATAACGTCTTAATCATTTATACACTTCTATATCCTGAACTATGTGTTGATGTTCCCATTCAACTCTATATGGAACTAATATCCTGGAAGTGTCACATGTCACGATGGTTAGCACGAGAGCCTGACTCCACCTTCACCTTCAGCCTCAGTCTTTGAATGAGGCACCAAGAGGAACATACAACATTGCTTTGCATAGCAAAGATTTTTATTTAAACTAGATTCCTTCCCCAAAGACTAACTAATAGAATCATGTTTGAAAATTGGAGGGGAGGGATGGTGAACAACAAAAAGACATACCAGAAAAGGGGAGAATATGTGCAGAGCTTTAAAAGATCAAAGAACTTTGCAACCTTGTAATCCCAGTGATTGGCCAGACAGATCTAGAGATCAAGGTCATCCTTGGCTCCATAGCAAGTAGTCTAAGTAAGACCTTATTATTTCAATAAATACAGTCAAATTAAAAGAACTTTAAAATAATAAGCAAATTGTTATCTTCTACTGTCTAAAGTAGTTGATAAATTAGACATCTGGGTCAATTTTGAGGGCTGAGTGGAAACTGTTTAGTGAGGAAAAATGTTTTTGGACATGGTTTTGTATGAGGATTTGTAAAAGATTGAAGCCACTGGTCAGCTTCTTGCCTCTTATTAAATACATTGCTTTAACTGGCTTAATTTAACAATCATTTACCCATACTGTAAGGGACCATCCCACCATGAGTGACAAATTAAGAAGCTACATCCCTAAAACTCAGCTTGCTGAGAGGTTCACTGTAGAGTCTTCCTGCTCAGTTCTCACAGGGTGCTTATGTAACCTTGGTGATGAGCTTGGTGATCTCATAGGTTTCCTTAGCTTAGTGAATCTACGAGTCTTCCTTTTTCTTCCAGAAGGAAATACTTAGTTTGGAGGAAATAGCGCATCACTGGAAAGGAGTGACAGTAGAGGATGTCCTGCCCATTGTCGTACTGCGAAAGCTCTTTGCACTCCGAATCTTCCTGAATCAGAGTCTGAAGACTGAGTTTCTCTAGCCTCTTCATGGTGGTTTTGAATGAACCTGTCTCCTTCCACAAATTTCTGTCTCCCAGGTTGTTTTCCTGGATATTAAGAATAATGTTGTGGCTATTAGTCATGTATAGTTTTTTGTATGCATTTATATATTCGTTTTTCTATCAGTACAGGTTTTTGGTCATCTGGAGGTATGTGTTTAACTTTTTGAAGAATTGCCAAGTCATTATCCATAATGGAGATCACCATACAGCCCATTGGTAATGTACGGTAGCTCCAGTTCTTCACATCCTATCCAATTGTTACCATCTGTCTTTTCTATTACAGCCATCCTAGCGCGTGAGGAATAGAATCCTTCTGTAATTTTGATTTGCATTTCCCTAATGACTAATAATAGTGAGTGTCTTTTCATGTGAATATTTCCATTCACTTTCCCTCTTGAGTTAAGAGCCTATTCACATAATTCCCTCATTTTAACACATTTATTGAAATTGATTCACATAACATATTACTTCCCTGATTTAAGTATACAATTTAATTTGTTTGGGTAAATTCAACAATTAATTTTTTTAAATGTGGTAAAATAGATACAATAAGTAATAGTAAAACATAGAATTTGTTAATTTAGTCATTTTTAGGTGCACATTTCAGTAACCATTCATTCACTTCACAATGCAATATATCTGTCAGGTTTATTTCTCAAATCCTTTCATTATCTAGAAAGTAACTCTTGCAGCAATAAGGAAATAACTGCTCATTATCCTAATAATCTTTACTATGTCATAGAATTGGCCTATGTAGTTACTTCATGTCACTAAATTCATACAATACTGAACATTGAATATCTAGCTTATTTCACTGAGCATAATACTTTCAATGTTCTTCATCATGTAACGTGTCAGAATTATATTCTTTTTTGTATGAGAATACAGTGTTTTGCTTATTTCAGTCATCTGTTGATGTGTGGTGGCATTGTTTGATCCTCCTAGTGATTATATCTTGTACTAATACAGTGAATATTAGCACAAGAGGATCTGTCAAAGCCTCTGCTTTTACTTCCTTTGAGCAGGGACTGGAGATGTGTCTCAGAGGTTAGAAGTACTTGCTGCTTCTATAGATAACCTGAGTATATGGTTTGATTTCCACCTGTGTCAGTTATCCCTCATATACACGTAATTCCAGCTCCAAAGGATCTGAAACTTTTGTTTCCATGAGAACTATCATCTAGCAGTTCAGGGGGTGAAGGCGATCCAACAGTGTTAGTGGACTAATCACTCAACTCGGCTTTTTTATTTGAGGAAGACAAACTTAATCTTCTCGGGCCAGAAAAGGAGGGTAAACTTAACTCCCTGGGGCCGGTGAAAAAAGGAAAAATACACACACATATAGATCTTCAGCATGTCAGGATCTCACCTAGGGTGCTGAAGAACGGTAAGATTGTAGTAGGTCAGAGAAATTGAAGAGGAGGTGCAGAGCAGGCTAAATACTAAACAGACAACCAGATACATGAGGACTTTTCTGAGGGCCAAGGCTTGATTCTATATTTTATTATTCTGTTATTTGTTCTACTATCTTCCTTTTCTGTTCTGTTTTTCTACCCTGATGTTTCCCTTCTGTCTCTCTTGATGTCTTCCTTCTAGCTAACTTCATTTTTTCCCCTTAGAGTTTATATATCCCAGCAAAATCTTTTAAACACTATAATATTATAATGTGATTATAACCTATTTTTAAGTGAATTATTGCAATGCATGCAAGTAAAATCATGTTTTCCATATCCCTGCATGCTTAAACATTTTACATATTACAGGTGAAAATCAAGTTGTCCCAAGAACCCACATATATTCATACCCAAACAACTTGCTATAGATAATGAGAGTATAAGCAAGAAAAGTATTTTTCTCAGCCAGATTTTTGCTGAGGGGCTGAATTTTGAGGTTACAAAGAAAGGACCAATCATTTTGCTGCTCATTTCAAAAGGTAATCTTAAAGGAAATCTTAGAAGAATCACCAATCTAAACGTTCATGTATGAAAAACAACCACTCTGCTCTATTTAAAATCCTCAGAGTGCATACCCACCTATCAACAGGTTTTTTAATATTGTGAAACTAAGGACAGAAATGGGTACAAAGAATTAATCATCACCCTTGATAACCAACCCGTCTTAACAAGAAATGCACACCAGCCAGCAATACCCAGGCTGTCATTGTTCTTGTTCTCCGACTTCAATAAATCCCTTGCTCAGCTATTAGAAGTATGCATTTTTAAATTGTTTTTTTGAAGGTTTTTTAAATCTCAAATCCATTAACAAAAACATATTAATCTAACCTTAAATCATTATTTACGGTTTTGTTTTAGCTATGATGCATGCCGAAGATGGGTTTCTGTGACTCAATTACTTTTCTTAATCATTAGCCTAAGCCACAGTCTATAGGACTCCTCAAAAGAAACTAGCTGCATGGTTTTTTGTTGCTATTTAATTTTTCTATCCTCCGTAATTCCTGTTTTATCAGGGGTGGAGGGCAACACTTTAAACAGTACAGTTTAAGAGGAAATCATCTTCATAACAATCCACAGGTTAAAATGTGTAGTAGAACATGATGTTTCTATGAGAAAAATCACAGTATATTAAAGGCAGTGAGGATCTCTCTATGTCCATGCCAGATACCAGAGAAAAATGGCATCTGCAAACATGTAAACACACACCAGCAAGGGACATTCTGGGGCCAAAGCTCTCAGGGTTTTTCCTATCTGAGATTCACCCATCAGTACCTTGCTTGCTGATGGGCTGACATCCTGAAGTCAATTGCTACCTGCTGCTTCTCTGACACGGCCACTGGTATGAAACTTTCTTCTGATATCTAAGGACACCTGCATACGTATATGTATACCCACACATGCATATGTGTAATAAGGTAAAATACATCTTTAAATACTTTGAGTGTACAGGATAATTTTAAGTGTGGATGATGTTTGAGACTGCATTTCTAGACTCTGCTTTTAAAATACTTTTTTAAGTTAGAACATAATTACATCATTCACACCTTCCCTTTTCTCTTCCTAAACCTTCCCCTGTATATCTGCTTGCTCCCTCTTGAAATCATGGCCTCTTTTTCTTAAATAATGTTACATATTATTTATGTACATGTATTATATTACATACAAGATGTGTTATTGTTACATATATATGTATTTCTATCTTAGTCAGTAACCTATTATTGTGAAGAGACACCATTACTACTGCAATTATAAGCAAAACATTTAATTAAGATTTGCTTATAATTTCAGAAGTTTAGTTCATTATCCTCATAATGGGGAGCATGGGGGTACGCAGGCAAAATGGAAGCTGAGAGTTCTATGTCCATATCCAAAAGTAGCAGAGAGAGACACTGGGTCTGTTTTGAATTTTGGAGTTTCCAAAGCTCACTCCCAGTATCATACGTCCTATAACAAGACCACACTTGTTGAGAGGACTGTAATCCCTCTCAAGTAATACCCCTTCCTAATGTCCAACCATTCACATCTATCAGCCTGTGGGGGCATTCTCATTCAAACAACCACTCCCTGGCCCCCATAGGCTTGTAGCCATATCATGATGAAAATTGCATATAGTCCAACTTTAAAAATCTTCATAATCTATCACACTCTCAATGGTGTTTAAAAGTCCAAAATTCAAAGTCTTTTTCTAAGACTCACAACAACATCCTAACTGCAATCCCTTTGCTAAAAACAGTAATAGACTTCCAAAAAAAAAAAGCAGATCATAGACTTCCAACATATACAATGGCGCAGATTATACATGGTCATTCCAAAGGGGAGAAAGGAAGCAGAGTGAGGGAATACTGAACCAAAGAAGACCAAAAACTAACAAGCAGACTCCAAACTCTGCATTTCTTGTCTGATGTCAATGTGCTCTTCAGATCTCCAACTTCCTTTCAGCTATTGACTGCAACAAACTTTTATCTCTTGAACTGTTTCCATACCCTGTTAGCAGCTCCCTTTGGCAGGTATCCATCCTGTGGCTCTGGCATCTCCAGCATCTTGGGGTCTCCCACGAAATCCAGGTTTTACTTTCATAACTTCATGCAATGGCCTCTCTGGGCCTTCATGCAGGACCATCCCTGACACATGCATGGTTGCAGAGGGAGATTCAACAATCTCTTTCTTGTATCCTTGATCCTGAAGCCAGGACCACATGGCCGAAGCTGCAAAGTTGTTCCTTTATGCTTCAGCTGGAATATGGCCCACTTATTCAAGTGCACGTGCATCAGTTTTCTACTTTTTGATTGTTTTCTTCACTGCTTAAACTTTTCTTTAATTCCTTTTTCCAAGTTGAAAGCTTAGCTGGCTGGGGGTCTTACCCTGAGTTCACCACTCCCATTATTCCATTTAGCATCAGGCTTTTCTTTAAACGTTTTATCTCCTCGAGTACTGTACTTATCTCCATTATACTTCCTGATGTTCATATTCTCCTTAAACTGTATATTTTGTATTTTTCCTTGCTCATTTTCATTACAGATGTGCATAAGGCTGGCCAGGAAAAACCACATGATACAATCAATACGTGGTTGTTTTGAAATCTTCTCTGCCAGTGCCATTAATCCAAAACTCTTCAGTTTACCTTCATACATATTGTTTAAACAAAGGCAGAAAGCAGCCACATTTTTCCCCAAAATATCACAAGAATAATCTCTAAGTCACTTCACAGATATTCTTCCTCTCTTAAATCTCTTGATCTATCATAATCTCTCAAAATATACATTGCTTCAGCACTGCTTTCTTCTATGCTTTTATTAGCATGGCCCATTAAATCCTGCTTAAAGCATTTACCAGCTTTTATAGTTCAAAGTAATTTATATACAAAACAATATCTTCAGGCCATTCAGTTTTGCTTATATGTATATATTAACTTCATGGCTGACCGCTTGGTATTTGATACCAACTAGGCGGGGGTAAGGCCTAGGCAAGACTGTTTTTCTCACAGCATTTCTCAATTGCCTATTGTTTTGTTTTTGTTTTTGTTTGTGTGTGTGTGTGTGAGTATTGGTGGCAGCCAGTGAGATTTCCCATTTCCATGTTATCATCACTATTGGTGTTGTACCTCGTGTCTTGTTTAGGTGCCATGTTGTTGAGTATCATGACTTTAGCTACCCTGTCATTTTTAGAAGATATAGTCTCACATCAGTTTTCTAGGTCTTATGACTCTTAGAATTTGTTCAACTTCTTGTCTGCCATTCTTTTGAGCCTTAGGTATAGAAGTTGTATTGTGGATATACCAACTGAAAAGTGCCTCAATCACTTGTACTTTGCATTTTGACCACTGTTTTACACACACACACACACACACACACACACACACACACACACACACAGTTTAAATGAAGCTACCCCATATCCCACTTGGGCTGACAATGCATTACCCACAAGAGCCATAAGCTATAAACAAGAAAACCCATAAGAATCCCATATCAAATTGTTTGTCAGGGGAGTTTAAGAGACTTCTAAAACAATATAGGCTATTAATATTGCCCATTGTTGCCTCCCAGTGATGGAAGATAAGACCCAGTTGCTAAAGATACAATGTACTCTGGACACAAGACATGGAGGAACCAAGTTGAACCTAACTTGAAAACCTCCTCTCTGAGAATTAGATTTCATAGTACTGGAATATGTTATAACTAAAACCTTTCAAGGAAGAGAAACACCCGGGAGTCCAGCTGTAATGCCTGTGAACTGCAAGGAAAATCAGAATGACACAATAAGGGTACAATAGTGGCATGCATACTTTGGCAATTATCAAAATTCTTTAATTTGACTAAAAACTCACTCCACTTGAGGGAAATCCTTTATGTAACTGGAAACATGGCCTTCTACATAGGTCCACTGAGATCATGGCTCTTGGGAGAACTTACTATCACCACCCTGCTAAGCCAACATAATGCTTACTTGCATTCTAAATATGTATCTTTTCACTTGTAGATTAGTATACCCTCACACCTCTTCAAAGAAGCTTCTCTTTGTAAAGGATAAAGAACATTATAGGTTCAGCTTTGAGAGGAACTGTGAAATTGTTTTTGAGGTGGGTGTAAAACTTCAGGTTTCATCCAGAAGTGTGCTGGCTTTTAATTCTTTCACATCCTCATCAATGTGTATTTTCCTTTTGAATTTTTATGTGGTTTTGCTGGTTTGTTTGAGACAGGGTCTCACTGTATGTCAGACTAGTCTAGAGTTAAGGCCTCATTCACACAAGGGAAAGAAAAACCAACCTTTCTATTTCTCAATCAGTCAGGTTTTGAATTTGCTCTAGTGAAAAGATGCACTTTGCTGGAAAAGTGATTTATTTTTGTTGTTTGACCACACAAAAAAAGAAAAGTATGAAAACCCTCAAATGACTCCTTTTAAAGAAATAACTAGTTTTAGAGTTCCAGTTCATCTGCCTTAGCCTCAGTTCTGAGATTAAATAGATGTTCCAAGACCTGGTTCTGTTTCTCTATTTTTCGGTGTGGTACAGTACAGAGCATGGAATAGTACCTCATCACGGTCTTAGTGTGCACTTTTCAAGTGAGCAAGTATGCTGCTCATTATCTGTGAAGGGTACTGTTCTGTGTTCTGTGCTTTTCTTAGTTCTGTTTTGAGCTTCATTAGCATTGCTGTGATCTAATAGAATCAGGAGGGACATTTGCTTCTTCCCAGTTTCTTTAGAAGAATATGAGGAAAATACTGTTAATTTGTTTACTCTCAATGGTTGGTACAACTTACTAGAGATGCCATATAATCCTGGATTTTTATTTATTGAGTATTTTTATTACTGATTCAACTTGTTTTTATCCTTATATATCTATACACATTTCCTACTTACTCTGGGCATATTTACAGAGATCATATCTATCTTTAATATTCATCTAATGTGTGACTCCATCTTGAGAAGTCCTGTTGTCCGCAGTTCTCTTCCAGAACCTTCTATATTCACAGTCAGAAGTAACTAGTCTGTTTCTCACTTTAATACCTGACATTCTCTTCTTTTCTTTTAGTTTAACAAATGTTTTGCAGTTTTGTCATTTTTCAGAAAACAAACTTTCAATTCTGCTAACCTCTCACCTGCTATCCCTCCCTAGATTGTCAGAATACAGACCTGAGACTTCCTTTTCTTTTTCTTCCAGATTAAGTTTAGCTGGTTCATCTTTATCTGTTTTCTTGACATCTTTTATTATTATTGTTTTAGGATTTAGATTGAGAAGTTTTGAAAAAGTGTACTTTTTTCATGGTAGTATGTTTTCCTCTTCATAGTTTTCTGATGCCCGCTATGCTTTGCTATGATGCATTTTTGTTAATTGTTTGAAGGTATTTTGTAATTTCTATTTTGCCCCTTCTTTCAATGGTTATTCTTAAATGTGTTATTTAATTTCTATCTATTTTTGTGTTATCCAGTTTTTATTCTACTTTCTTTATTAGGAAATATATATCATCATATAGAGGGTGATAGTCTCCATAATTTCAGTCACTTTAAACACATTCTGATGTACTTAAAATATTGTCTACCCTGGAGAATGTTGCATTATTTTTATTAAAAACATGCATTCAACGCTTGTTGAGTAGTATTTCCTCTATGTTTACTATCACCTTGTTTATAGTTTATTAAAGCTCCGCATTTTCTTAATGATCTTCCATCTAATATATCCATTATTTAAAATAAGATGTTGAAGATTAAACTATCGTTTGATTTCTCAGTGTTCATTCTTCAATTATGTCAAATTTGCTTTGTATATTATAGGACTCTTCTGTGAGATTGCATGTGTTTATAACTCTAATCTCATCAAAATATAACTTCTTAGTACATTTAGATTTTTACCATTAAAGTCTACTTAATTTAAAGTGAATATAGTCAGGGTAGCTCTTTTGGTTTATGCTTCAGTGATATAATTTTACTTTTGATCTCTTTGCATATTTACATTAAATTGAGTCCATTGTAATAGGCAATCAAATAGAACCTGGATTTTTAATTCAACCTTTTCTCTGCTTCAGAGAAAAGAGGTTGGTTCATTTAATTTTAGTATTATTAAGGATAGCTTCTCCTATGCAGCATTTGCTATTTCACTCCTGAGAGCATACCCAGAGAACTCCAAACCTACAATGGAATTTGCAACCTCATGTTTATTATTGCTTTATTCACTATAGCAAAGCATTGGGACCAACTCGACTCTCCATCAAGAACTGAAGTGATAATGAAAACACACATGCACACATGCGTGCACATACACACTCACAACTATACAACTCTAAAGAAAGAGAAACTAAAAAATCTTCAGAAAAACGAATGGGCCTACTTCATATAATTTTAAATGAGGTCACAGAATTGCAGGAAAAAAATTAATATTCTCCCTCACATGAGGAATATAGCCAACAATATATGTATATATGTAAACGTGTGTGTGTATACAGGATAACATGCAGAAATATAGGAAAGGCTAAATATTAGGAGATGAGGAAGCACTTAAAGCAGATAATATACATGACTTATAGAAGACAACATAAAGCTAATTATTTTTCTGGTTCTAATTCTGTCATGGAATGTTTTGTTTGGTGATACATGAATGCATAAAAATAACTTTGATAGTGAGAGTGTAAAATACACATAGCTTCAGAATCACCATTTAAATTATATATGAGTTCTTTGAAATGAATAGATTTTGAGTCTGTTTAACTTTTGTGTGTGAATTTTTTATTTCCATTTTTTAGTAGTAAAGCAAATTTAAAGAAATATCTTATGGCAGAGAACAGTAAACAGTGCCATTTTAGAGGCTGTGACAATATATGTGTATATACACATATATATGTATCAGATTTGCATTAACATAAACTAACAATTACTGTATTTTCAGTAAACTAGGCAACAAAAGTTTAATAGTCAAATATGTAACTTTATACATATAATGAAAATAATAACTAAATCGCTAGAATTACTGTACAACTTAACAACAACAACATTGAAAACCATAATGAGCTTGCTTGCTGTCATAAGAGCTGACTTCATGTCCTTTTGTATCTGGATGATTCTGTTTCTTTGTTCTCATCCACAACCTCCAGCTCTTAAACTTTTCTTCATCTACTTCCACAGATCCCAGTGTCTTTAGAAGAGAGGAAGTGATATAGGAGCTCCACTTAGGGCTGAGAACGCTAGACATTTTTATTTTGCTCCTTAGCTAGTTGTGGATCCCTGTGATAATCAACATCATGGGGCTGAGAGATGTACCACCTTTTAATTTATGGGCTTAACAATATTCATCAGGAGGCAGTAGTGGCCATTATTTTGCTTTTTGTTTTATTGGTCAGTTATTTCTCTTCAATATCAAGAACTGGGCTAAAAGAATAGTGATATCAAATCATAGATATTATAGGTGAGTAATAAGTTGCTGTAGAAAAGCTATGAACAGAATTAGGGATCATTTAGGTTGAGAGGGATGAAAGATTGAAGGATTGTTACTTACACTGTGCAATCTGAGTGGAATACAACAAGCCAAATTAAGATGGTAATCCTGGATTTCTAACTGAAATATTCATTTTTTATTAGGAAGATATGAAGATATAAACCATAAATAGGTATAAGGCTCCCTTTTATATATATTATCTGTACAATTATGTGGAATTCTTGTAGCCCTTGTTGGTGATAATCATTATATTTATATTACAGTGGATAAATGAAGTTTTAGGGTATTTATTAATTACTGATGGTTACAATATGAAGCAAATATAAAATCAAGTGGATTCCATAAACTTTTCAAATTGTTTTATATATATATATGTATATATATATATATTTCCTGAAGCATATATTTTTAAAACTGAGTTGAGAGGTTGAGGTTCTCGTGGTTCTCCTTATGCATACACTGATTTTAGTTAATGAGGGACTCTGGACACCAAGGGATGTCTCACACATGTGATCCCAGCACTTAGGATGAAGCAAGAGATTGTAAAGATCATCCTCATCTACATGATGAGATTAGGATAACCCGGACTGCTATGTAAGACCTATCTCAAAATAAAAGAGAAGAAACATAGAACTAATTCCACATTTTTGCTTAACTTTTTGTTTTGAATTTTCTGACTCTTTACAAAGATTGAAGGTAAAACATCAACTTCTATGAAGAGCCTAACTTTATTACTTGTATAATTAAAAACCTAGTCTAGAGCACACTCTTTGATAAATGGTAATAGGTCTTTCATTTTTTTAAGTTTCAAAACGAATTACTACAGAGAAACCTTGTCTCAAAATAAAAGAATGAAATTAAGACGTTCAAAGATAAAATAAATTTAAATCTGATAATTAGGTACAAAAGATTGTAAAATAACTGAAAAATATTTGAATCAGTTACAATGGTAAACATAAGTAGGTGCCACAAGAAATCATCGAACTCAGCCACTTTGTGGAGAGTAGAACAGTTTATTAAAAACTGGGCTTCTTGTACAATGGAGATCAGCAGCAGCTAGCTACAAATGATTGTTAGGTTTTGTACTGGTATTTGGCAAGAGAAGGCTGCTCCAGAGCTCGGACAGTCAGGTGGTTAGTGTTGGAGCTTTTTCAGATACATTAGTTGCTGACAGTTGTAGCTGGAAGTTTTCAGACTACCATTAAGGGCTTCTGGAAAACACTTCAGGTTTTTGTTTCCTAACAAACCCAGCTCAGATGGGGTTCCAGTCATTGCCATCAGCACTGCTATATTAGGACCCTAACAGTACACAGCATAATCTTTAGCTCATGGCCACCCTGGGTTAGGTAGTGAATTATAAGCTATCCTGGGCTCCATGATAAGACACTAAAAACAAAACAAAAACAACAAAAAACATAACCGTTTGAATTTTTCTTTACACTGCCTGAGTATATATATACGAGCAAAATAAAATCCAATGGCCTATTTATTGAGAAATTAAAATAATCTCTTTTTACATTATTATGAGTTATTCCATGATTTACATAATCAGGTTTTTATCATTAATTAATCCTGTTAAGCAGTTGGTGAAAGGAAAAGTATTGACTCCTGACACCTAAGACCAATTCTCAGCACAAAGGAGATTTATTTTCTACAGAGGCAGGAAATAAGAGACAAAGACAGGAAATAGAGGACAAGGGAGGAGGAGAAGGGAACAAAGGAGAAGCAGAAGGGATATTTGTCCCAGAGGGACAAATGAATACCTCTGGATAGAAAGGAGACAGATGTGGCACCATTCGCAAGGGTGGTTTATAAAGGTAAAGGGGGAAAGCCCATGTTAGGAAGATGTGTTTAACTGTAATTGGGCATGCTAATTAGGTGAACCAAAGGAAAACTTTTGATTGCTGAACTTTAATACTTTGATACTTGGGATAGCTGGAACTTGGTAGTCAGCCTCAGGAGGAGGGATTGGCTAAATAAGGGAATGGACCCTGGAGAATAGCTTTAGGAATGTTATCTAATAGATTTTAGCAAAGAGGAGGGAATGGAGGAGAAGGGCCAGGCCTGCCAGAGCCATGTTTACCATGCTCAGGATGGCTAGAGTCCCTTCAGTTGTAGTACCAGTATTTCTGAGATAAGGAATTTTTTTCTTGGTTTTACAAAGACAACATGGCCTGAGCTCTCTCTGTAACAGAAGCTGTTCTCAAACACCTGACCCTCCCACCTCTATATCCTGAGTGCTGGGACTACAGGTGTGCACAGTCATCTCTAGCTCTAAAATTTAGAAAATGATGTTTCAGTGCTTTGAAGAAACTGGAGGCCTAAGGGAAAAAAATCAATTTATTTTAACATAAAAAGGATTACATTTGGTCAACTGTCAGAACCTTAAAATGATGAAATTCTCTTTCTTAGCATGGTCTCATATTGTTGTCCTTTTATTAATTCCCAAAGAAAGAAAAGCATATGGCATTTTGAAGCTAAGAGCTTACTGCTTTCTACACCACCTAACTGTTTATGTTAACACATATTCGTGAAATTGGACTGAAATAAATTAAACTGAATGGAGGGAGAAGTAAGAACAGTTCTCCAGTGGCAGTTTCTATCAGGCTAAATGCCAGGGCTCTCTACTAAGAAAACAGGGACAAAAACAAAACCAAACCCCTTAATTACAAAGTGATGATTTATTAATTTAACGTTGCCTTAATTAGTTTTCTTTTCAATTTAGATTCTAGAGATCTACTAGAGACCAAATGAATAAGAATCTCTGGCCATCAGGCCTTTAATAAGCTCTATGAGATGACTTCTCAGTACATGAAAGTTTGAGACCAACTCTTATATTGTCTATGATAAAGTAACACACTTTGCTCCTTGACAGTAGCTATGACAATAGGTATAAGAAAAGCTGAACATTAATTTTGTATTTGTGTGTTTGAGTGTATACCTGTGTAAAACATGTATTATATGAGTTCAATGTCAACTGAATTCCTGAGTTCAATGGTCCTTAATGCCCATAATTTTGGTAGCATTCATCTCTTATTTCCTGTATGCTCCTGCCTCAATCTGTGCCCATCTCACCCCTTCCCCATGCTCTCAATCTCTCCCTTATCACTAGCCATGAGTGAGAGGAAAAATTTGCTTTTGTTGTTGGATAATAAGCTAATATAACTGTATTTAGGTTTGGTAGGAGTGAGTTTATTTAGTATGTAGCAATTAACAATAAGAGAAAACTAGTGGATAGATCTAGATAGATGACAAGATCAAGTCAGGTGCTGACAAGGTCTACCAGAAAAGCTGAGCAAACTGCTAAGGCAGCCCGCTGGTATTTTGGGTGGAGAGTTATTTGGACAGAATAGAAGTGATTCTCCTCATGGATTGGCTTCCAACTTCCCATTTCCATGTCAGTTATTGTTATGCTATGGGATAAACAACAGTAGCTTCAGTTAGAAATGATTTGTCTTTTAACTGTTCTAAGGGGACAGTTTATTAATACCCTTAGTTGTTTTCTGTTCTCTCTCCTTCTTGTTACAGAGGTTGGGGACCAGACTGCTTAAGGACAAGGAGTCTTAGGGGACATGTTAGATCAGTATGCTCAAGCCTGAGACAATATGGCCTGTCTTGTCATCAGAGTCTGTTCTCAACAAATACAAACAGCACATGTTAATTTTCCATAAGAATTTATGTTGCAAAATATCCTCCATTATACATACCCCCACCCAGGCACCTCCCTTACTTTCTCCTCATAGACAATGTGTTGGATTTTAACTATCCTGATAATTAGGTAGTGTGAACACAGTGTTATTATTAATTTGTAGCTCCTAATGATGTGTGGTATAGAGTATCTTTACTCCTGATTATTTCTACTTGTATATAATTTTGTAAAATATCTATTGAAGTTTGTTTACTTTTTAAAATTGGATAGTTTATGGAATAAATAATTCTTTGCATAGTTTTTATACCAGTTCATTATCACAGTAGATGATTCCTCCACCTAAGATTATTCATGATTACATGGTTGGTGCTTAATCTGGAATGTTCTTTCCAGCTTATAACATGATATCCAAATTCTACCTAAAATCCAGGTCTTAGCTGAAAAGTTACAACCTTCATATTAGCATATTGGATTTGCTTATTCAGTCTTTTTCTTTATGGAATTTTAAAGACATTTACTATAGTTGCTAATATAATACAGTTGCTTGCATAAGCCACTCTACCTTTAAGATGACAGATGTTGGAGGGGGATTTTTATCATTTTTTTATCCTGAGAAATATTGCTTAAAATGGATTTGAATTTAGTAAATAATCAGCAAATATTTATGGGATTGTACAACAAGAAGTTATCAGGTGTGTTTAGATTTTGTAACAATAACTTTAAAAAGTATAATTATGGGCCAGATTTTTCTGAAAAATAAACACTTACATTGGAGATTCTGCAGAATGATCAGCAGAATAGAACTCTGTAATTGTAGACAATAGGAATATTGTAATGAAGAGCTCAAATTGTGCTCATTTACCTTTAATTCCCTTTGTATCCATGAAACTCTCACTTCTGTATCCTTCACTATTAGTAAATGTGGGGAGTATATTGTTGTGAAATATTATTATAAGAATTGTTACATTTGTTTATTTTGTGGAACATTTGTTTTAATGATGCAAAGATGTGTTGCATTTGTTTAATTCTGTGAAGTTGTGTTACTTTGCCTGCCTAAAACACCTGATTGGTCTAATAAAGAGCAAAATGGCCAATAGCAAGACAGGAGAAAGTATAGGTGGCATTGTCAGACAGAAAGAATTAATAGGAGGAAAAATCTGGGAAGAAGAGGAGACTGGGGAGTAATAAAAGAATGATAGGAAAATATCAGGAGTCAGACACCCAGCCACACAGCAAGCCATGAAGTAAGAAGTAAATAAAGATAAACAGAAATGGAGAAATATAAAAGCTCACAGGCAAAAGGTAGACAGGAAAATTTCAGTTAAGAAGAGCTGGCAAGAAATAAGCCAAGCAAAGTCTGGGCATACATAAGAAAGAATAAGTTTCTGTGTTATTTATTTGGGAATTAAGTGGGAGCTGCCCAAAGAGAAAAGAGAAAGAATAAATTTAAAAAAAAATGACCAAGAACATATGGCACCCAATGTGGGGCTTGAATTTCTATAGGGCCTCAGAAAGCATTTTTTTTTAAAAAAAGGACACATCTCCTTTAAGAAGTTCTACCTTACAACAGAGCACTTAAACAGCTTTTGTCATGCATAGTAGAAGTAAAAAACTAAGTAAAAAATTATTGTCACACACGTACACAAGCATCAGCATTCTAGAGCTCTGGGAGTTTGAATGCAGTTCCTAGTCACACAACTCTGACCAGACCACAAACTTTAGGCTTGGATTTCATGACCCAAGAGCAGGGCAGAGCCACCCAGTAGAGCCTCATAGAGGACCCAGCAGTAGTTTAACAGCTTAAAGTTTGCTCACAAAGTCAAAAGAGGCTAAAATATATTCAATAAAAGGATCCAGATTGGAAAAAAAATCTGCTAAATAGGTTCTAGTGTGTTTTACAATGTACATAGGCTTAAGAAAGGAAAAAAGGGTTATGAATAGTCATAGAAAGAAATGAATAGTTTAGAAATGGTAAGGTAAAATCTTTAGAGAGAGAAATAAAATAATAAAAAAGAGAAGCCACAGAAGATGATAAATACACAAGGAGTCTAGATTCTGTGTGTGTTGCTGTATGGATTCTGAATTTTGTGATTATTGATAAGCATATGATAGCTACTAAGAGATGTGGGATTGAAAGGACTGCTGAATTAAACCAGCATAGATATTTTAAGAATGCCTGAACTTTAAAATGAAAGTCAAAAACTGTATTTGATAAAAAAAAAAGTCAAAAATGTTTTGGAGAAGAGGTTTTGCTTTTGTTTCCACAGGAAAGCTCTGGATTCATTGCAGGTTCATATGGATCAGATTTGATCAATGGAGACCCCCTTGAAACTTGACAGTTAATATCTATCAATAAAGGTTATAACTGCTAGCGGCTTTCATCTTTCTTCTCTGGTGGCAACATGGTGTCTCACTAACTCCACCTTCTTTCTCCCAGCATTCAGATTAATTTTCCTGCCTAGCTCTATTCTGGCCTATCAGAGGCAAAAGTAGCTTCTTTATTCATTAACCAATAAAAGCAACACATATTCAGAAGGACTTCCCACACAAATAGGTAAGTTTTAATCTCATATATTTTGCATTGTCATGGGTTTTGGTATATTGCTACAAACTTAAAGTTATTTTTGTTACACTGAATGTATGATTTCACTCTTATTTGGGATATTGTGCTTATGCTGCTAATTTAAAAATGCAATGTATTATTAAGAAATGAGGTTAGTAGCAAGTATATAATAACAAATCTTGTAGTCACATTAGGTATGAATTCAAGGTTAAACGGGTACATTTTAGATAAATAAGTGATATTCAAATACTTCAAAAACCTAAAGAATATGGCATTTAAGATGTTTAATAACCTAAGACTTTTCACAATGAGACACATCTGCTCCTGACAGCACCAGTTTACTTCATAAAAGGACTGTTAGCAGCAAAGAAACTCCACATGAGTTTACTTTTATTATAGCAATATCAGCCATTTGGGTAAGAAACTACTTTTGCCTTGACTGCTTGACAGTATGCTGTATAAACTGGACATGCAGGACCTATGGAAAAGTGACTGCTGAACTGTGCAGAAATAAGGTGGAACAGTCCTTCAAGTTTCCTGCTTCACTGAAAAGTCTGCCAGATATTCTTTGCCTGTAGACCAAAGACAAATGCACCAACATTGCAAAGGACTTTGGTGACTTTCTAGGCCATCAGATGTCTTTGTGATTTGTAGAATTTTGGAAGTTACTTGTAACACACTTCCTGTTTATGCAGGTATTATTATTTCCTTCTGGGTTCTTGGATGACACTGAAAATTAGATAGTTATAGTTCAGTTTTCCTTAATTATGATTGAAAGTAAATTAAGTTTAAAACTTTGGAGTCACTGAAATGGGATGGATGGTTGAGTGTTTTCTCTAAATCTGCTAAATAAAAATGGACTGAATTATATTTATTATTATTGTAAATGTAATTCTTACTTGATAACTCTTTTGGATGTAGTTTTACTATGTTAAAATCTTTCATTTTCATTTAGATAAAAGGGGAAAAGATTGTGGAATATTATCTTAAGATGTGTTACATTTGTTTATGCTATTGATACAGAAATGTGTTGCATTCTTCTATGTTGCATTTATTTAACTCTGCGTAGTTGTGATACTTTGCCTGTCTAAAACACCTGATTAATCTAAAAGAACATAATGACCAACAGCAAGGCATAAAAAATATTTGTCATTGGTAGGTAGAGAGAATTAATTGAAGGAGATATCTGGGAAGAAATGGAGAATGGGAAGCAAGAAAAGAAGGAAAGAAGGATATCAGGGGCCAGCCACCTAGCTACATAGCAAGCCATGAAATAAGAAATAAAGATATACAGAAATGGAGAAATATAAAAGCTCACAGGCAAAAGATAGACAGGAAGCTTTCAGTTAGGAAGAGCTGGCAATAAATAAGCCAAGCTAAGACAGAGCATTCATAAGAAAGAAAAGCCTCAGTGTGATTTATTTGGGAGCTAGTTGGTGAGTCTCCCAAAGAGTAAAGGTAAAAGAGTTAAAAAAAACAATAAAAAAAACCCAAGTACATTACCTTAGTAAAGCATTGCTGTAGGAGAAGAATTACAGCTCAAAGGCCCAGAAAATATTCAACAAAATTATAGAAGAAAAATTTCCCAACCTAAAGAAGGATATTCCTATGAAGGTACAAGAAGAATACAGAACACCAATTAGACTGGATCAAAAGAAAACATCCCCTCGCCATATAATAATCAAAACACAAAACATACAGAATAAAGAAAGAATATTAAGAGCAGCAAAGGAAAAAGGTCAAGTAACATATAAAGGTAAACCCATCAGAATCACACCTGACTTCTCTATGGAAAACATGAAAGCCAGAAGAGCTTGGATAGATGTGCTGCAGTCACTAAGAGACCATGGCTGCAAGCCCAGACTACTATACCCAGCAAAGCTTTCTTTCACCATCGATGGAGAAAACAAGATATTACAGGATAAAAACAAATTTAAGCAATACGTAGCCACAAACCCAGCCTTACAGAAAGTACTAGAAGGAAAACCACAACAAAAGGAAGCAAACAACACCCATAATAACACAGACATCTAACAACCCTCCGCCAGCACAACTTAAAGAAGGGAAACACACTAATTCTACCACCAAAAAAATAAATAAATAAATAAATAAATAAATAACCAGAATTAACAACCACTGATCATTAATATCACTTAATATCAATGGACTCAATTCACCTACAAAAAGACACAGGTTAAGAGAATGGATACAAAAACAGGATCTAACATTCTGCTGTTTACAGGAACACACAACAACCACAAAGACAGACAATATCTCAGAGTAAAGGGTTGGGAAAAGGTTTTCCAATCAAACGGCCCCAAGAAACAAATGGGTGTGGCTTTACTAATATCTAAGAAAATCAACTTCAAGCTAAAATTAATCAGAAGAGATGGCAATGGACACTTTATACTCATAACAGGAATAATCCATCAGGATGAAGTCTCAATACTGAATATATATGCCCCTAATATAAAAGCACCCACATATGTGAAAGAAGCATTACTAGAACTCAAAGCACACATCAAACCCCACACACTAATAGTAGGCGATTTCAACACTCCTCTCTTACCAATGGACAAGTCAACCAGACAGAAATCCACAGAAAAATATGAGCACTAACAGATGTAATGAATCGAATGGACTTAATAGACATCTATAGAACATCCCACCTAAACAGGAAAGAATATACCTTCTTCTCAGCATCTCATGGTACCTTCTCAAAAATTGATCACATACTCAGTAACAAAGCAAACATCCACAGATTCAAAAAAATTGGAGTAATCATCTGTGTCTTATCGGATCACCATGGATGTAAAGTTAGAATTTAACAAAAATTCCACCCCCAGAAAGTCTACAAACTTATGGAAACTGAAGAGTTAACTACTGAACCACCCGTGAATCAAGGAAGAAATAAAGAAAGACATTAAAGTCTTCATTGAAGTCAATGAAAATAAAGACACAACATACCCAAACCTATGGGACACTATGAAAGCAGTGATAAGAGGAAAGTTCAAAGCACTTAGTGCCCACATAAGGAAAATGGAGAAAGCACACATTGGTGACTTAACAGCACACCTGAAAGCTCAATAAAAAAGAAGCAGACTCACCCAGGAGGAGTAGAAGACTGGAAATAATCAAACTGAGTGCTGAAATCAACCAAATAGAAACACAGAAAACAATCCAAAGAATCAATGAAACAAAGAGCTGGTTCCTTGAGAAAATCAACAAGATTGACAAACCCCTATCCAAACTAATCAAAAGGTGGAGAGAGAACACTCAAATTAACAAGATCAGAAATGAAAAGGGGGACATAACAACAGACATGGAGGAAATTCAGAGAATCATTAGGTCTTACTACAAAACCCTGTATGCCACAAAATTGGAAAAAATAAAAGAAATGAACAATTTATTAGATAAATACCACATACCGAAATTAAATCAAGACCAGGTGTACAATTTAAATAGACCTATAAGTCATGAGGGAATAGAAGCTGTCATCAAAAACCTCCCAACCAAACAAAAGCCCAGGACCAGATGGTTTAATGCAGAATATACCGGAACTTCCAAGAAGAGCTAATACCTATACTCCTTAATTTGTTTCACATAATAGAAACAAAAGAGTCATTGCCAAACACTTTTTATGAAGCTACAGTTACCCTGATACCAAAACCACACAAAGATGAAACCAAGAAAGAAAATTATAGACTAGTCTCACTCATGAACACCAATGCAAAAATTCTCAATAAAATACTAGCAAACCGAATCAAGAACACATCAAAAAAAAATCATCCATTATGTTCAAGTAGGCTTCATCCCAGAGATGCAGGGCTGGTTCAACATAGGAAAATCTATCAATATAATCCATCATATAAATAAATTGAAGGAAAAAAAAACATATGATCATTTCATTAGATGCTGAAAAAGCATTTGACAAAATTCAACACCCATTTATGATAAAGGTCTTGGAGAGATTAGGGATACAAGGATCATATCTAAATATAATAAAAGCAATATGCAGCAAGCTGACAGCTAACATCAAATTAAATGGAGAGAAATTCAAAGCGATTCCACTAAAATCAGGAACAAGACAAGGCTGTCCACTCTCTCAATATCTCTTCAATATAGTGCTTGAAGTTCTAGCAATAGCAATAAGACAACATAACGAGATCATGGGGATTTGAATTGGAAAGGAAGAAGTCAAACTTTCGTTATTTGCAGATGATATGATATTGTACATAAGTGACCCCAAAAACTCTACCAAAGAACTTCTACAGCTGATAAATACCTTCAGTGATGTGGCAGGATACAAGATCAACTCAAAAAATCAGTAACCCTCCTATACACAAAGGATAAAGAAACAGAGAGGGAAATCAGAGCAACATTACCTTTCACGATAGCCACAAATAGCATAAAGTGTCTTGGGGTAACACTAACCAAGGAAGTAAAAGAACTATTTGACAAGAACTTTAACCTTGAAGAAAGAAATTGAAGAGGATACCAGAAAATGGAAGGATCTCCCATGCTCCTGGATTGGTAGGATCAATATAGTAAAAATGGCAATTCTAAAAAAGGCAATCTGTAGATTCAATGCAATCCCCATCAAAATCCCAACAAAAATTTTCACAGACCTTGAGAGAACAATAACTAACTTTATATGGAAAAACAAAAAGCCCAGGATAGCCAAAACAATTCTGTACAATAAAGGAACTTCTGGAGCCTTACCATCCCTGACTTCAAACTCTATTACAGAGATACAGTAATGAAAACAGCTTTGTATTTACATAAAAACAGAGATGTTGACCAACAGAATTTAATCAAAGACCCGGATATCAATCCACAAACATATGAACACCTGATTTTCGACAAAGGAGCTAAAATTATACAATGGAAGAAAGAAAGCATCTTTAACAAATTGATGCTGGCATAACTGGATGTCAACCTGTAGGAGAATGAACATAGATCCTTATCTATCACCATGCACAAAACTCAAGTCCAAATGGCTTAAAGACCTCAATATATATCTGTCCACACTGAACCTCATAGAAGAGAAAGTGGGAAGTAGCCTGCAATACATGGACACAGGAGACCACTTCCTATGTAAATTCCCAGTGGCACAGACAATAAGAGCAACAATGAATAAATGGGACCTCCTGAAACTGAGAAGCTTCGGTAAAGCAAAGGACACAGTCATTAAGACAAAAAGGCATCCTACTGAATGGGAGAAGATCTTCATTAACCCCACATCAGACAAAGGTCTGATCTCCAAAATGAAGGATTTTTAGACGACAATCCTTGCTTTCTTTTCCCAAAAAGGATGCCATCTTATTCTATATATCAGTTCTATCAAAAGTTTTTGTAAAGTAGTAATCTCATATTCCATATCCTCCAACAATTACAGTAAGTATTCCAAGTAATCTAAAATAAGCTGCAGGGCCTCTTTGGGGGAAAACTTTTCTCAATGAGAATATAACATCTGTCAAGAATGCACAGCACTAACTAAAGGCACTCCCTCTCATTTTTCTCTACTTTTTTGTGTCTTAATGTCCCCTTTCCCACTCAACATTCCTGTTGTTTCCTTTCTCATATTATTGTACTCATGCTCCATGGCAGTGTTGAATAAGAGTGATGGGAGCTACACTTTTTCGCTCTAGGAATTTAGTTGAAACATATCTGATTTCCTTATCTTCATTGGTTGCAGATTGTTGTGGAGTGCTTAAGTAAAAAAAACCCAGAGTCTTTCCTAATTTCTCAATATTTTCACAAGGAGTAAGTGTTGGATATTGCCAAATAACTTTTCACACCTATTATCGGGACTGAGGCATGATAGAAAGACGGATCCAATAATGGGGCATGAGAAAGGAAAGGAGCCCTTCAGCCCCAGGTGTGGTCAAGTTCCTTACCCACTGATTTTGGGATGTTGTAGGACAAGGGTGAAAGAGGCATCTTTTATATGAGAACGAAATCAAGCTATACTGTAGAGAACTCAGCAATCAGTGTCCTAACAGGAAAACCACTTATGAATTCAGTAGGTGGAGGTCTACCAGAGCAATCCTTATTTAATTGAAATGAGACAGTAGTGTATGCAATTGCTATCACTCAATTCCAGCTATACAAATGAAGACAATCCTGACTGGTAAATATTTGGCCCTGAACAGAGACTGCCCTTGTAGGGCATTGGCTCAGGGGCAGTGAGCACAGTTATTTCTGATTAGACACAATCTTATTGTTCCATTTGCAGTTCAGCAGGACCAACAAAACAGTTTTCTGTGTGTGGACACTTTCTAGACCAGCTGTGCATTGGGACCCTTCTCTCTTTCCTCCACTAAGAGTGAAGAATCACAGAATAAATGGAAAATTTAATCTGAAGATAACCTGACTACAGACAATAATTCTTTTTTATACAGAAATTTCAAATAAGAATAAACAATGCTTAAGACCTAGGATGTATGAGCTTGGCATTGAACCTTACTCTTCTCCCAAATGTAAACTGGTAATTTTCTGATAATCTCACAAAGAGTTCTACAGTAATTGTTTAAAGTCAAACATATGTCTTTTTTTCTTGTAATCTTTATATCATTAGGATTTCATTAGTCTGGGCTCCTCTGGGATCCCTCGTCATTGTGACATCCACTGAAAGAATTCAAAAGAGACCCAGGGAGCTGTAGTGAAGATCAGGACCTCTCAGATTTCTAGCTCCTTTTTACCTGATAAATATTTATGCTAAACCTGCTATATAAGCATATAAAATAAGTATATTGATCCTTCATTGGTAATAAATCACAAAAATTATTTTAACTGAAGTCCTGTATAGACATAATCTTATCATTTATTAAAGACAATATTAAAGTTATATACTAGTGAGATGGACAGGTTCATTTTTACATAGAGAATTAAGTCTTGAATTAATATGTAATACTTCAGGATATAGGTTTTTTAAAGTGTTTAATACTATAGTCTAATCAGTGTGAAATTGCTTAGCATATATATGGAGTTCCAAATGACAGACACGTGCTTACAAATATTTCAGAAATTATTGGAAGTTTTTCAGCCCTAGCCTCCAGCCAATTTTTATATAGTGACTTTTAAAAAATAAAACTGGCAAGTTTTAAAATCAAACAGCTAACAGAATAAAATCCAAAATAAAGTAGTTAGTAACATGCTGAAGAGTGACAGTTGGAAAATATTACAAGTCTTCATATTTTGTGATTAAACTATTATATTGCCATAGGAACAGAAAGTCTTTATGCACAATAAACTCACTGCAAAACATACCAAACACTAGTCTTCAGACTGAGTGAAGACTCTTCAAGCCGTATCCTTAAGCAATTCTGCTGTGAAGGACTCGAAGGTAAGTGTGTATGTAATGTGTTTTGCAATGCCACATGGGACAAACATGGACAGAAACACCCCAGGTTCATTATAGGTTTGGTCTTGTATTTTCTTTTAAATTTACTTAAATTTAAACTGTATTTATTATTTATTTATTTATTACTGTTGAATGTATATGTGAGTATATTAGGTATGGATGTGAGAATACCACAGCACACTGTGAGGCTGCATGCTAACTTTCAGGAGTC
Organism: Ondatra zibethicus; assembly: GCA_004026605.1. NCBI lineage: Eukaryota > Metazoa > Chordata > Mammalia > Rodentia > Cricetidae > Ondatra > Ondatra zibethicus. Next base: position 81,847 of record PVIU01006818.1, read on the forward strand.
AATTCTCTCCTTCCACAATGAGATCTGGGGGTGGAATTTAGACTGGCATGCTTGCCTTGGAAATTATTATGTCTCCTGAGCCATCTCACCATTCCAGATTTTGTCTTTTGCATGTTGCATTCAGAAAACTTTTAATGTGGTCAGGTATGTGTGTGTGTGTTAGAGAGAGGGAGGGAGAGAGAGAGAGAGAGAGAGAGAGAGAGAGAGAGAGAGAGAGATACACTGAGAGAAAAAGAGGCACAGACAGAGAGACAGAGAGTCACATGCAGGTAAGACTCCAAGGGATCATGATCCACAGCTGGAGAAGTTGTGATACAGGAGATAGGTAGAGCTCATTACAGAGCAGAGCATATGACTAATGAGTGAGAGTGGACAATGAACAAATTGATCATGACATTGGTCAGCATTTTAGATTCGCTTGATATTATTTCTATGAGGGCATTGTCCAGTCTAGATGGCCGGGACACCTATTTGTTTGATTCACTGATGATATGTCTTGTTCTTTGGCAGAAAGCCACCTCTTGGACTGTAATGTTTGAGCTCCAGGAGTTCGATTAATATAATCATCTATTAATGACCCTCTGGGCAGTTTAGTATATCTTATATCCTAGAAGGGCCAGGAATCTAGCCTAGGTTCCATTCTTCTGACTATTAATTAGGGCACTTCAGTTGAAGTTGTTGGTTTATAATCTTATATTTAACTAGCTAAAGCTTTTGGTCTTTTAACCCATGTCATCTTGTTTTCCCATAATCTTGTCCAGGGATCCTCAGAAGCTGACTTATGATTCATTTGCCAAAACCAAAGGGACATTCCTTAGAAACCCTTTGAGCAATAGAAATATGGAGGCCACTAATATTGTAGATGTGTGACTGTCAGGGACCTAAGCACAATTTACAGAAAGCCATGATAGAAAGCCTAGAATCCCTGAAAATTTAACTGAGAAAGGCTAATTGGTCCTTACCTAGTGGAAATAAGACCAGAGCTCCTGGTCTCTCAGATGTTTGATATATATATATACTTATATATATGATATGTGTGTGTATGTTTGTATAAATACACACACACACACACATATATATATATGCATATATATTTAAACTTAAAGAATTTCAATAACTTGAGGTGTTTAACTAACTAAATTATTATTTCATGATATCATAATTTATATAATACAGTCTAATCCCACTCACCCTACCCTGTCTTATCCCCTCCCTATCCTCATCAACCAGTATTATCTCTACCAGCCCCTTCCCAAGTTCATATCTTGTTTTTGTTTCATTTTGTGATCTCTTCAGTTTGAACAGGTTATTTGGCATGGGCATGGGTATGGAAGTATGAGGGGCTTAACAGCTGCTAACACATGATTCCGCAGGGAGAGGTGGGGACCCATGAGTCACTCCCTATTCCCCTCATACATGACTGAATATTGACAGGTCCAGACTGGTATAGTCAATCAGAACTGCCGTAAGTTACAATAGCCATGTCATATTCAGATGGTAGTGTTTCATAGCCCTCCTCCCCATCAGCTGCTATCAATGGTGTTTTCCCCCTTTCCATAGTGTTTCCTGAGCCTTGGAGAGGCTGATACAGATGTCATCTTTAGGATTAAGCATGCTTATTCTCAGCATCTTGATCTACCATGAATTTTGGCATGCACTACCATGAATTGCAAAAATAAGGTTCTCTGACCAACATGGAGAGTAACTCCTCTCTAGGGTAAATAGCATCCCTTGTCAGCAAACAGTATTAGTTCACATGTGCATGTTTTCCGTATGCATGGGCTTTTGGGTTTACAGGACACGGATTGAATTATTTCCTGAGGAGCAGGCCTCAAATTCAACCAGAAATAAATTGATAACTTCCATTATAGTTGTGCTACTATCATACCAGTGGGCACATCTTCCTTGAAGGATTTATTACAGCACACAAGGTCCATGACTAGATAAAATCTTTTATAATTCTTTTCCCCAATCTACCAGCATAGTATTTTCTGGAATGTTAAAAATTAGTCACCAAGGAGTTTCAAGCAGATCAATTTCAGATGGATTTCTCTATGTCCTACAACCGAGGTGTGTGTTGTCTTGGTGATAGAGTTTTACATCTAGTTGAAGAACAATGAAAATGGCCTGTGTAGTATGTGTTATGTGGGAAATACAAGGTCTTCATACCCAACAACTCATATGATTGCCCCTTGCTCTGTGACTTGTATTATCCACATATTCATGGTACATCTCTCCATGCAATCTCTTCAAATGCATACATATATGTCCATGTGGCTTTAGTCCTTCAAACATCATTAATTCTGTTTAAATCCTTCTCTTATCATTCCCTTTCCTTATTCAAGTAGTTCTCAACCTGTGGGTGGTGACCCTCTTTGATATCACATATGATATATTCTTCACTTCAGATACTTACAATTTATAACAATAGCAAAATTACAGTTATGAGTAGCAACAAAATAATTTTATGGTTTGGGGTCACCTCAACATGAAGGTTGGAGCATTAGAAATGTTCAGAAGCATGTCTTACCCTCTTCCTGTTCCCCTGTTTAAACTTTGACACCCCCAGGATCTCACCCACACCCCTACATCCTCATATGTTGTATATCTACATGGTCTCTTTCTATCTTCATTGTCTTTACAGAAATTCTAAGATAAGCATAGATCTAAAGATTCGAAGCTTTTATCTACATATTTGAGAAAACATGGCCTTTCTCTTTGTAGACCTAGGTAAGCTAATTCTATACTTTCTAATTCTATCCATATTCCTGAAAATTTTGTAATTTCATTTTTCTTTGCAGCTAAATAGAATTTTCTTGTTTGTGTACTGTATTTTTTATTATAAATTCATCAGTTGGCGGTTATCTATGCTAGTTCCTTTACTTAAATATTGTACCTGAGCTCTAATGAGCACAGATGAGCAAAATACGCTGCGGTAGCTTACAGAATCCTTTGGCTATATGCCCAGGAATGGTACAGCTGAATCATGAGGGAGCTCTGTTTTGAGTTGAGAAAGTTCTAGACTTATTTCCAAAGTGACTTGACCAGTTTCTAGTCTTCCTGACACTCTATAAGGTTTCCCATTCCCAACTTCCTCACCAACATTTGATATAACTTGTTTCCTTCTTGACAGTCATTTTAACTGGGGTGACAAGAAATCTCAAAGTAGATTTAATCTACATTTTCCTAGGGTCTAAGTATGATAAACGCTTTTACAAATATTTATTATTTCTCATTTTTTGAGAGCTCTATTTGTGTTTTGTAGCCCAGTTTAAAAAAAATTGTATGCCGGGAATCGAGTGCAGGGCCCCTCTAGCTCCTGCTGCAGCGGTTTCTTTGTTCCATAGGACCCTGCTCCTGTACTGGGGAGATCCGTCCAGGGGGATAAGTGTGTGCCCGCCCAGCCAGATGCTTTGGGAGCCAAGTACAGGGCCCCTCCAGCTCCTGCTGCAGGGGCATCTTTGTTCCACACGACCCTGCCTCCCCCAAGCCTGCCCTATTATCTGTGGGGCTTTGGCCCAGGAGGACTTCCTGCTCCCGCACAGAGGAGATCCATTAAGAGGGGTAAGTGTGTGCCCACCCGGCAGGACGGTCTGGGAACCGAGTGCAGGGCTTCTCCAGATCCTGCTGCAGCGGCTTCTTTGTTCCACACCACCCTGCTTCTGTACTGAGGAGATCCATCCAGAAGGGTAAGTGTGTGCCCGCCCAGCCAGACAGTTCAGAAACTGAGTACAAGGCCCCTCCAGCCCCTCCTGCAGGGGCTTCTTTGTTCCACATGACCCTGTGTTCCCCCAGCCTGCCCTATTGTCGGAGGTCCTTGGCCCAGGAAGAGTTCCTGCTCTTGCACTGGGGAGATCCATCCAGAAGTCACTCCTTTCCATCTGCCGGATATTTACATCTACCAGCACAGCCAGCTCCAGTGCTGACGGTCCTAAGAGAGGGCAGACCAAGAAAATCCCCCAAGTACACAATCAGTCACAGCCAAGATTGGACCAAGATGCCAAGACTCTCCTGGCTGCATTTGAAGGAAGAGATGGGCAGGCACCAATGCACGAATTTCTCCAGCAACCTGCAAAGAAACATGACAACACCAGAATCCAGTGAACACGCAACAGGAAGACTTGAACACCCTATTCCAGAAGAAGTAGAAGAACTTGACTTTAAACGTAGCATTATGAAAATAATAGAAGCCTTTAAAGAGGATGTGAAAAACTCCTTTAAAGAAATGGATGAGAAGACAAACAAAAAGTTAGAAGAAATGAGTAAATCTCTCAAAGATACCCAAGAAAAACAAGAAAAAGCAATCAAACAGGTAAGAGAACTGGTTCAGGTCTTGAAGAAGGAAATGGAAGCAATGAAGAAAACACAAACCAAGGGATGGCTGGATATGGGAAAACTGGGTAAACAAACAGGAAATACAGAGACAAGTATAACCAACAGAATACAAGAGATAGAAGAAAGAATCTCAGATGCTGAAGATACTATAGAGGAAATAAACTCATTGATCAAAGAAAACAGCAAATCCAACAAATTCTTAACACAAAACATCCAGGAAATCTGGGACACCATGAAAAGACCAAACCTAAGAATAATAGGGGTAGAAGAAGGAGAAGAATTACAGCTCAAAGGCCCAGAAAATATATTGAACAAAATAATAGAAGAAAACTTTCCCAACCTAAAGAAAGATATTCCTATGAAGGTACAAGAAGCATACAGAACACCAATTAGACTGGATCAAAAGAAAACATCCCCTCACCATATAATAATCAAAACACAAAACATACAGAATAAAGAAAGAATATTAAGAGCTGGGAAGGAAAAAGGTCAAGTAACTTATAAAGGTAAACCTATCAGAATTACATGTGACTTCTCAATGGAAACCATGAAAGCCAGAAGATGTGCTGCAGTCACTAAGAGACCATGGAGGCAAGCCCAGGCTACTATACCTAGAAAAGCCTGCATTCACAATCGATGGAGAAAACAAGATATACCAGGACAAAAACAGATTTAAACAATACATAGCCACAAACCCAGCCTTACAAAAAGTACTAGAAGGAAAACCACTACCAAAGGAAGCCAACAACACCCATAATAACACAGACATCTGACAACCCTCCACCAGCACAACTCAAAGAAGTGAAACACACAAACACTACCACCAAAAAAAATTACCGGAATTAACAGACACTAGTCATTAATATCACTTAATATCAATGGACTCAATTCACCTATAAAAAGGCACAGGTTAAGAGAATGGATACAAAAACAGGATCCAACATTCTGCTGTTTACAAGAAACACACCTCAACCTCAAAGACAGACACTACCTTAGAGTAAATGGACCTAAGAAACAAGCAGGTGTGGCTATCCTAATATCTAACAAAATTGATTTCATACTAAAATCAATCAGAAGAGATGGACACTTTATAGTCATAACAAGAACAATTCATCAGATTGAAGTCTCAATCCTGAATATATATGCCCCTAATATAAAAGCATCCACATATGTAAAAAAAACATTACTAGAACTCAAAGCACACATCAAACCCCACACACTAGTAGTAGGCGATTTCAACACTCCTCTCTCACCTATGGACAAGTCAACCAGATAGAAACTTAACAGAGAAATAGGAGAACTAACAGATGTCATGAATCAAATGGACTTAACAGACATCTATAGAACATCCCACCCAAAAAGAAAAGAATATACCTTCTTCTCAGCATCTCATGGAACCTTCTCGAAAATTGATCACATAGTCAGAAACAAAGCAAACATCCACAGATACAAAAAAATTGTAGTAACCACCTGTGTACTATTGGATCACCATGTAATAAAGTAAGAATTCAACAACAATTCTACCCCCAGAAAGCCTACAAACTCATAGAAACTGAACAGTCAACTACTGAACCACCCCTGGGTCAAGGAAGAAATAAAGAAAGAAATTAAAGTCTTCCTTGAAGTCAACGAAAATAAAGACACAACATACGCAAACCTATAGGACACTATGAAAGCAGTGCTGAAAGGAAAGTTCATAGCACTAAGTGACCACATAAAGAAAACGGAGAAAGCTCACATTAGAGACTTAACAGCACACCTGAAAGCTCTCAAAAAAAAAAGTAGCAGATTCACCCAGGAGGAGTAGAAGGCTGGAATTAATCAAACTGGGGGCTGAAATCAACAAAATTGAAACACAGAAAACAATGCAAAGAATCAATGAAACAAATAGCCGGTTCTTTGAGAAAATCAACAAGATCGACAAACTCCTATCCAAACTAATCAAATGGCAGAGAAAGAACACACAAATTAACAAGATCAGAAATGAAAAGGGGGACATAACCACAGATACTGAGGAAATTCAGAAAATCATTAGGCTGTATGCTACAAAACCCTGTATGCTACAAAATTGGTAAATGTAAGAGAAATGGACATTTTTATAGGTAAGTACCATATATAAAGAACTCAAGAAACTAGACATTAAAATTCTGAATAACCCAATTAAAAATGGGGTACTGAACTGAACAGAGAATTCTCAACAGAAGAAGTTCGAATGGCCAAAAGATACTTAAGGTCATGTTCAACTTCCTTAGCAATCAGGGAAATGGAAATCAAAACAACTTTGAGACACCATCTTACACCTGTCAGAATGGCTAAAATCAAAAACACCAATAATAACCTATGCTGGGGAGGATGTGGAGTAAGGGGAACACTCATCCATTGCTGGTGGGAATGCAAACTTGTGCAACCACTTTGGAGATCAGTGTGGTGGTTTCTCAGGAAATTGGGAGTCAACCTCCCTCAGGATCCAGCAATTCCACTCTTGGGAATATACCCAAGAGATGCCCAATCATACTACAAAAGCATTTGCCTCAACTATGTTCATAGCAGCACTATTTGTAATAGCCAGAACCTGGAAACAACCTAGGTGCCCTTCAATGGAAGAATGGATAAAGAAAGTGTGACACATATACACATTAGAGTTCACTAAAAAAAAACCAATGGCATCTTGAATTTTGCATGCAAATGGATGGAAATAGAAAACACTATACTGAGTGAGATAACACAGACCCCAAAAGATGAATATGGTATGTACTCATTCATTAGTGGATTCTAGCCATAAACAAAGGACATTGTGCCTATAGTTCATGATCCTAGAGAAGCTAAATAATAAGGTGAACCCAAAGAAAAACATATATAGATCCTCCTGGAAATTGGAAGCAGACAAGTTCGCCAGGCAAAAGTGGGGAGCATGGGGGTGGGGGTGCAGTGGGGTGCGGTGGGGGGAAGGGGAGATGGGGAGAGAGAAGGGAGAAGAGGAAGATTGGGGAGAGCTTGGGGGAGTGGGATGGTTGAGATGAAGGAAGGCGGATATAGGAGCAGGGAAGAAGATATCTTTATTAATGGAGCCATTTTAGGGTTGGCAAGAGACTTGGCTCTAGAGGGGTTCCCAGGTGTACAAGATGATGTCCCCAGCTAGGTCTCTGGGCAATAGAGGAGAGGGTACCTGAATTGGCCTTATCCCATAGCCACACTGATGGAAATCTTGAATATCACCATAGAACCTTCGTCTGGCGATGGGTAGAGACAGAGACAGAGACCCACATTAGAGCACTGGTCTGAGCTCCCAAGTTCCAGTTGAAGAGCATAAAGAGGGAGAAGATGAACAAGGAAGTCAGGACCATGAGTGGTTCATCCACCCACCGGGATGCTGTGACTGATCTAAGTGAAGCTCACCAAGGCCAGCTTGACTGGGACTGAACAAGCATGTGATCAAACCGGACTCTCTAAATGTGGCTAACAATGGGGGCTGACTGAGAAGCCAATGATAATGGCACTGGGATTTGATTCTACTGCATGTACTGGCTTTCTGGGATCCTAGTCTGTTTGGATGCACACCTTCCTAGGCCTGGATAGAGTGGGGAGGGCCTTGGACTTCCCACAGCGCAGGGTACCCTGCCCTCTCTTTGGACTGGAGGGGGAGGGGGAGGAGGAGTAGGGGAGTGGGAGGCAAATGGGAGGAGGGGAGGAGGTGGAAATTTTGAATGGTATTATTTATAAAACAAAAGAAAAAATAAAATAAAATGTTTGAAGAAAAAAAAAGACCATGAAGTGGGTGGTATGGAGGAGGCAGCAACCTGTAATGCTTCCTTCTCCACTTCAGGGGCTGATCATTGCTCTATAACTAAGAAACAGGCTTATGTTTAAAATGGAATCTTGAAAATTAGCTTCAAATATATTGAAAATATCTCACTTATTACCTTGGAGCCACAAGTCAATACACCCAACTTTATGCTTCTATGAAAGTCTTATTGAGCCCATCATGTTAAGCGAAATGATCCAGACCTTGTAAAACAAGGGAAACCTGTTTCTTTAATGTGTATAAGCAAGTCTTAACTCTGTTTGAGAGATACGTTATTATCATGGGCATCTCCTAACAAATTCCTGTGTATCAAATTGCGAGCTTTGAGTATAGGAACTGATGTGGGATTTCCCTCTGTATGATCTGAATATGTTTTATTATCATAGGTTAAAAAATAAGCTGCTTCATCCTATAGCAGGCCAGAATATAGCCAGGCTGGAAAAAACATAGAGAGAATGTAGGTGTAGTCATGGAGGTGCCATCTAGCTGCCGAAAGAGACAGACACAAGATACTTACCAGTAAGCCACAGCCTAATGGCAACACACAAATTAATAGAAATGGGTTAATTTAAGATGTAAGAGCTAGGTAATAAGAAGCCTGAGCTAATAGACCAAGCAGTGTTGTAATTAATATAGTGTCATTTACATTTAAAAGGAAATATGATATATAGATGAATACTTGGCATTGGTATGGATCTTATTTATATTGATACAGATTTAAGGTAAATTTTGTTACACTGTGTATATGTATTTCTGCTCTTGTTTATGGTATTGTGTTTGTGTAGCTCATTTAAAAATGTAATATATAGACAAAAAATACAGATTAATAGATCATCATCAATAATGTAGTCATGTTAGCTAGGTTTTCTAAATATACAGAGATATATTTCAGATAGATAAGTAATCTTCTAACCTTTCAATTACTTACAGAATATGGCATTTAAAATGTTTTAAGAACTTAGATTTTTCTCAGTAGTGAGACATGTCTGCTCCTGGCAGTACCAATTACTTAAAGGGGAAGGTGGGCACCAAAGAGTCTCCTTATAGAGATTGTTAGCCATTTGAGCAAGAGACTGCTCTTACCTGGACTGTTTTATGGCATACTGTGTGAACTAGACATGCAGGACCCACAGAAAAATGACTGATTAACTTGGAAAAGAAGGTGAGATGGTTCTTCATGTTTTCTGCTTCATGAGAGACCTGTCATACATTTTGTAGGACACAGAAAAAAAAAAGCAACTGATCAAATTTGCCAGTACAAGGCATAAGAAATCTTTAAATTTCCTGCTTCATGGAAAAGTCTGCCAGATTCTGTGGGCCTGTAGGTTGAAGAAATATGTTGCTACATTACAGATGAACTTTGGGTGACTATCCAGGAAACAAGATGTCTCTGTTAATTCTAGAGTTTTAGAAATTGCTTATAATGTGCTTCCTGTCTATTTAGGTAATATTCTATCATTCTGGAGTCTTTGATGGAGTTGAATAAACATAGTTATAATTATAAAAGATAAATTAGATATAAAATTTTAGACTTTAGATAGGCTAGATTACAGAGTATTTTTCTTAATTTGCTTAATGTAAATGGACTAAATATTGTAACTATAATTCTTGCTTGATAACTGTTTTGTGTTATGTAATTTTACTATGTTAAAATTAAAACCAGCTTTTTTTATTTTTACAGAAAAGGGGAGGTTATTTGGAATTCCCCTCTGTATGCTGTGAATATGTTTTATTACCATTGGTTAATAAAGAAGTTGCTGTGGGCCTATGACAGGGCAGAATATAGCCACGTGGGAAATCTAAACAGAGATGTAGAGAAAGAGTAGGCAGAGTAAGTGGGAAGTGATGTAGCTACTGAAGGAGAAAGAAGCTAGCCTCCAGCTAGAACTTACTCTTTGTGATACACAAATTAATAGAAATGGGTCAATTTAAGATGGAAGAGTTAATTAATAAGAAACTTTAGCTAATAGGCTAAGCAGTGTTGCACTGAAAAAGAAAAGAAATCTTTCCCTTTCATATTCTGCCTCCAAACTCACATATACCTGTCTCTACTCTCCTTCAAATTCACAACCTCATTTTTCCTTAGAAATTATAAAATCCATATTGCAAAAAAATTGTATTCAATATGTCTTGACTGAAGTCTCCTTTCTCTCCACTCCTACCAGCACCCCCACACTCCTATCTCCCTCAGAAACACTCCTCCTCATTTACTCTTCATAAAAGAGCAGGCCTTCCAGGAATATCCACCAAATACAGCATATCAAGATACAATAAGTCTAGGCAATAACCCTCATGTCAAGGCTGGACAGCTCAGTTTTTAAACTAGTATCTTTCCTTTCAGATTGTTAGTTTTAGTTATTTGTATAAACCAGATATCAATATAATACCAAATCTGTACATGGCAAAGATTTTCTTATATTCTATAGGCATTTTCAGTCTATTGTCTGATTTCTTGTTGTACATATTTTTAGTTTCATAAGATACCATTTGTTGATTATTGGCCCTATTTCCTAAGTAACAAGAAACCTGCTCATATACCCTTACATATACCTATCCCTTAACCCAAACTCCCCATATTTTCTTCTAATATTGTCAGATTTTCTCATTTTACAATAGGGTCCTTCTTTCATTTACAGCTGTTTAATGCAAGGAGAAAGATAGCATTCTAGTATCATCCTTGCCCATGTAATTAAAGTGAGAGACAGAAAGAACTGTACCATATCTTATGCCATCAATTTGATCTCTAGATATGTTTTAAACAAATTACTCATTTCCATGCAAGAAAACTCTCTGCTGAAGGTACGAGTAATATTTGAAATGCTTTGGAGATGTAAGACTTACTTAAAGACCTTAATGTCCAGTCCAAACATGTGAGTCCTTCACAGTAAAGAATCTTTTCCAGCTGCAATGTGTGAGAACAAAGAGGTCATGGTAGCTGTATTGGATGGTGCAATTATTCTGATTTTCACCCATGCCATTGGCATCATGCATATTTCATGAAATAGTTACAACTTAGGATCGTTAGCTTGTCCACATTTATAATAAAGAGGGTTACAAGGCCTTGTGTATGCCTATGATGTGTTATCCAGATTATGTTAACCAAGGTGAGAAAACCTATGTTATTTTTTGGAAACACCATCCTGGTCTGTACTCCTGGATTGAATAAAAGTAGAAAGATGATCACAAGCATTCATAGGTCTCTCTCTGCTTCCTGACTGGATGGGATGTGACCAGCAGCCTGTGTTCCCACTGCACATATTCTCCTCTATGATGGACTTCACCTCAAACTCAAAGACAAAGAAGCTCTTCTTAAATACTTCTTGACAGATACTTTGTTACAGTAATAAGACAAGTAACTGATATTGATATATATATATATTGATATATATATATATTGGCATGAGGCGTGGGACCCTTAAAATGATAAGCCTCATCATATAGACATTATGTCATGTAAGTTGTGACTTCTTTTCAATTTTAAAGGAGGTCACAGTTCAGAAATTGAGATGCAGAAGAGATTTCAAACATTTAAGTAGTACCGGAACTGTTAATCGCTATGAGGACATCTGAAATAAGACTGGATTCTTTTGTAATGTGAGATGGCTATGGATATACAGGGACTCGAGATGGTCAGTTATGTCTTAAAAGTGATGTTTTGACTCAGGCACAGACTTTTCATTTTGGGGTGGTAAGTAAGTATATGAAAAATATATTTATTGATATAAGTGAACAATTCAATGGAAAGTTCCACAATTTCAAAATGGTTATTAACTTTATAGAAGTTCATTGAGATGTGTAGGCTTTGAATCTGATTTACTTCCATGCATAATGTTTTATATTTGTAAGTTTTTAGAATAAAGTTTGTTTAAATCATGCTTTATGCTATCAAGTGTCAAACTGACAAGGGGAGAATTGTGATGGCTAACACTAACTGCTAACTTGATAAGATATAGCAGACACTGAAGAGACTCTTCACTGAAGTGACCAGTATCTGAATGAGCCTATAGGGATTATTTAGATTATTTATTAGAGATAGGAAGATTCACCTTAACTGTGGCATTGCTTTTTCCTTCCTGACTGTAGATGTGATCTGACTAGCATTCATTCTCCTGATGCATACTCTGTGCCATTATGGACTTCCCCTCAACCTCTTTCTTAAGTTTCTTCTTGTCATATGTTTTTTCATAACAACCAGAAACCTAACTACTATGGGGAGCCATGATTTCATGGTAAAAGCTTTGAAACCTGTTGATGTGAGTTTAAAATGCTGAGACTATGGAAGTTTGTAATGTCATTTTCATAGCTCAAGATATTGTTGAACAGAATTGCTCTCTTAGAGAAAGATGAGATCATTATGATAAAGTTCTGTATCTACTCACTAGTACAATATTGAACATGGGATTGGATAAATTGCCAGCACAAATAGATGCACACATGCTTAATTGTAAAAACATATCCAAAGATGTAGAGTTTATTTATTACTCCAATTTTATAAGAACTGAAATTAAATGAAACAAATACTAAGTAAATTGTTTAATACGATATTTATGCTTTGAAGATTTTTATTGAGTTAATATACAAAATAATAGCTTTTAGCATGATATGTTATTTTTGCAGATGTGTGTCATTGTACTTGGCTCTAAGTTTACTACTTGTTACATTCCATTTTACTAATGATACAGGAGACTGCTAACTTTAAGGAAGTACAGGGATATAGCAGTCAATGAATGTGGAAGATGTATAATCCAGAGATGCTTTGCCTACAACTCAGGGGCAATTTAATCTGGCAGTCTCAGAAGCACAAGTGTTGTTTAAAGGCAGAGAAAATGAATTGAGCCAGCATCAATCAATCCATATTTCTTCTACCTCAATGTAATGCTGAAGGCATTACATGTGCCCCACTGTGTTACTATTATACAGTTATCTTCCTGTGTGCTTCAAATTCTAGGAGTCTGCTGAGCACTGGAACCCACCTTAGAGCAATTGCCAACATTACATGTAGGCAAGCAATCTTCATTGGAAAACTAAATTAAGAATTAATTGGAATTATCACAAATGTAGGTCAACTCCCAAGATCTATTCATTCCTTTATATTCAGATTGGTTAGGCTGAGATGATAGTGACCTTTTCCACCTATTCTTATTCATCAATACCATCTTGGTGATTTTTCGCATTTTCAAATCTGCAATTGTGCTGTATTTTAGTCTTTTTATGAACGAGTTTCCTTTAAGTCTTCTGTGTGTAATTTTATGTGTACTGGCAGATTTTTCAGCAACCAATCCATTGTCTGCTGTGTAACTAGAAATGCCTACTCTGATTAGGAATCCTGTCAATTTCCAAAGCCAAGTGACCCATAGCCCAACAAAATCATTAAATTTTAACAAAAAAATCTAGTGATAAAGGGTTTGTCTGCTTAAGATCAAAAAGGAAAAAGCAGACAAACAAAGATTGAGAAGGCATTTCTCATAATTCAGATTTCACAACATCATCATGGTGTCAAATTTCATGATGTTGCCATAGTATTTACCAAGATATGACACTTCAATATGACAGTGACATTCAAGCATTTACCAAGATAGCAACGTACAAAAAGATGCCAATGTAGTCTGCATAAAAACAATTATTGGCCTTTCAGCATCATCACAGCTATTTCAACTCCTGACTTTCTGTTCTAGTTTCATAACTGAAACAGAATTACATTGTTTTTCCTTCTGCATTCTTCCTCCAGACCCTCAGAGCTACCCTTCCTCAAACCCTTTCAATGTCCCCGAATTTCAAATTGGTGGCTCCATTATCATCATCATCATCATCATCATCATCATCATTACATATTGTGTGGCCACATGTTTGTATGCATAAATGTATGTAAATAAAATTTACTGAGTATGATTTTGTTGTTTATGTACAGTCTGCTTCAAGGCTGAATATCTGGGTAGGATAACAATAAAGAGGCTTATTCCTAGGAGAAATTATTTCTCCTTTTCCAAGTAATCATTCAATCATCAGTTTTCCCATAAAAATGTCTCCCTTCCACACCAGCATCTGTGTTGATCTTGCCATTGTTTTGGTCTTGTTTATATAGTCATTTCTAGGAGGGCCTGTTTTACAGTGACTTCCTAATACTCTAGCTCATAGAATCTTTATCCCAGAGTCATAGATGCAGGAGGTTTGAAATACATATATCTATTGAGGCAGGGCTCACCATGATCTATTGATCTCTGTGTGGCATCCAGTTGTGGTCCATTTATTATAAAGAGACTTTTCTTTGATTGGGATAGAAGCAGAAGTGATCTGTGGGTATAAAAATATGATTTTGAATACATTTTTGAATGTAATATAGAAGTATGATCTAGCAAAGTGGTGGTAGTTGATTATTTTCTATGGTCCATTGTGGAGGCCCAAAAATGTGAGCTTATTTCCACCTTGTCTGAAGGTCAGAGACCTTTAGCTTATTCAAAGTTGTTGACAATAAGTGTGGCTATGCGCCCTGACCTAGGGTGTGGTTCCTTCGTGATTTTGTCATTAAGATGGCTCATACAGGTAGATCCACTTCCTCCTTACCAATGGTCAGGATATTCAAGCATAATTCTGCTCCTTCTTTTGAATTAAGAGGTTTAACATAGGGAGTGGCTGCCTTCAGGATATTTGATCTAGGGTAGATTCACTGCCTAAACAATAGAATGCTTTTCTCATGGATTAATGGCTTGATTGCTCAATGTATTGAAGCAAGTAACTGTTCTAGTTAATCTTTGTACCATGTTAAAGCTGTCTTTTATCTTCCCCTTTGTGTTGTGGTATAAACATAAATGAAAAATAAACACAGGAAGATTGCAGTATTCACTGGAACTCCCCCGGTACTATCCTAGTTTCTGATTTATTATTTTCACTCATGTCTTTGTATTCTTTACTAACTCTTCTAATCCTCATGGCCCTACTATGGTAAGTGGTACTTGTCGAAGCTTGGTCCCCAACTGTCCATAACCCAACTAACCCCAAGAAACTAGCTAGGTTTTTCAGTACCAGACATGATATCCCTCCATTTGAATAGGCCTTAAGTACAATTAAATAGCTGCTGGTTGACTCTGACTTGTGAGTAACACTTGCTGTACCTTTATGTATACCCTGCACATGCTGCCAATCACTGTAGTTCATAGGTGTTGGAGCTGGGAAAGGCTGCTTGATTGCTTCTCTCATTGACAGCTTGCATTGCAAAGATGCTTTCAAGTCAGATGCAGTTTAAATCATCTGAGTCCTGTTTTCTAAATGTGTGATGTCTTCAGCAATAGGAGATCATGTTACACCCCTCAGAAGAAACCAAGGACTACATCGATAATCTTTAGTGTTTAGGGAGTCACATGGACTACACTCATCAACCTTTTAAACAAAAATTTCTCATGCCTGGTACTGAGATTTCTGTTTCTCCGTGGTTCTTTTATGGAGTATTGTCAGTCAAACTGACTTAACTTTATTTTAACTATCTGTCTGTCTAACTATCTCTTTGTGTGTGTGTGTGTATGTGTGTGTGTATATGTGTGTCATGTATAATTTTCAGCAACTATAAAATAATGATTCTTGGTACTTTATCAAATATCCTTGGTGTTATATATCTTTTATCCCTCCTTTTCTGTATTGAATTTCCTTATCCCCAGTTGGAGCCTACTCCACATTTTCTTTTTCCTATTTTGTATAACTATTTTC